>PVJA010028837.1:0-21466 GCA_004027025.1 Myocastor coypus | reverse complement strand
CCACTGCAACTGCAGAACATTTGACTGTGTATGTATTTGCTTCCTCTTAGTCCAAAGAGAAGTATATTCTTTTCCCTTTTTTTTTTCTTTTTCTAAGCAACATCAATAGGGAGGTGGGTCATGCCCACACACTGTACTCTGTAGAACGATTGTGAGGACAATATGCAATATGTCAACTTTCAAAGAAAAGAAAGGGGAAAAGAGAAAAAAAAAGTAATGTTGATTTAGAAAGGTTAATGTTTAATTGTTTGATCAATCTTATATACCTATATGTATTAATCTAAACTGATCTGATGATGAAAATATGTAATATAACCATTGTTAAATTTAAACAATAAAAAAATATTAAATAGAAAAAAAGTAAAATAAAAAAAGAAACCTGAAAATTTTTCTCTCTGAAATAAATAGGTTTTTTGTTGCCTTACAGACTCTGGCCTCCCAGTCACAGAGAACATCAATCCCTGGCTCCTGTGAGATGAGTTTTCAAGAACTGTGAAGGGAAACGACCGAAATTTCAATCTTATTAAAACTCAGCTCTGTGTTTCCATAGGAAGGTTCGTTCCAAAGGCCTTTTTGTCCTTCTTACATAATCCTCGGTCTTTAACGGGGCCTTGGGAAAAGACTTCCTTCACACTCCTATTTCCTGAGAAGATAGCGCGAGCCTCGCTGGGACCACGGGCGTGTGCTAGTCAGCAACGAAGTTGGAGAGAGAATGTGGCTATTGGCGGCTCCATGCGGTGCACAGCTCCCAGCTTGCCCTATGCCTGCTCCACAGGGGGAGCTCTGCTGCTCAGCGGGCTTCCCATGTCCCACCCCCAGCTCTAAGACCCCCTGGAGGCAGCTCCTTAAGAAGGGAGCCTGACTCAGAGACCAGCACACCTGGGGGTTCCCAGTGCGGAAAGCACTGGGGCATCAGAGGCCTGAGGAAGGCACCTGGGGTCAGGGGCCCAGGGTTGCTCTGAGCAAGGGCCCAAGGCCTGGAACACCAGGGACCACCAGCTGCCCACAGGCAGGTGACCTGGCCAAGCTGGGAGAGCTGAGTGGGACACAAGACAACACACAGAGCATTTTAAATAAATACAAGTAAAATTTTTAGAGATTCAAAGTTATATCACATCACAAAACAAGAGTAAATGCTATCAAAATGAATCTTCCAGAAAATAAGGAAAAAAAAAAAAAAACTTTGATATTAAAATCTTGGTCACTGAAATAAAACTATTAAATATTAAAAACAGAGAGGAGAAAATTGCTCTCAAGTCAGAACACATTAAAAAAGGAAGTAAAACAGAATGAATAAATAAATTAGACGTCAGCCCTGGACATCCAACTTTAAGTTAAAGAAAATCCAGGGAGAAAGAATGAAGAATTTGTGCGGGGGAGAGGGGGGGGGGGTTACTGGGGGAAATGGGGGTATCTATGAGCTTTGTAGTCATATCACCCAAGGCAGCCAGAATGTGCACTTTGTACCCTTTGTATGCCTCCATTGAACCCCAAATATATACAACAGAGTACATCTTTTAAAAAGCTACCATAAAGGATTCCCAAAGATAAATATTTTCTAAAACAACAAGGAAAACACAAAAGTGAGTCTCACAGATTCTCAGAAAACTTCTAACTTTTTATGAAAACAAAGAACCAGATTTCCCCCAAGCTCAACATTGAGCCTAACCCTTGAATTTGAATTTGAGCCTCGTCCAATTCAGCTTGAGACCAAAATCGTGAGTTGAATTTGTGACCTGAGACACCATCATATTCACATAATTAAATTTAATAAAAGGATTCCGTTGGGCCTGCAGTGAAAATCTGGGATCCCCACAGTGAGCGTGGGGTACAGAACAGGGATGTTGGAGAATTTACCTCATAGCTGCTACAAAAGGTAACAGACAGAGATGAAAACAGAGCTCCGAGGGTGCCCGGGAGCCCGGTTCCAGCAGACATGAGAAGCTGGCTTTCAAGAGGCAGAACTCAGGAGAGCACAGGAAGGCCTGCTGTAGTAGAAACATTTTAGGCTCTGATTAAAGCAGCAGTGCACCTTTTAAAATTAAAAATATAAATAACTTCATGACAATTTAATTAGGCAGGCTTTGGCGAAGGTTCTACTCTCCTAATAGACTCCAGCCCTCTGCAAGCAGGGGCGGCACCTTCAGTTTCCCGCGGTTTGCATTTCCCCAGCTCTCCTTTCCTCTGTGTGAATCTGTTCCTAGGAGAACTTTTCTGCTCCCTGGAAGACTCCTGCTAACATTTCCTGGAGTCTTACTCTGTGTCCTTGCCAGCTGATTTCCTTAGTGACTGAGTCCAGAATTCTACTTATAACTCATGTCTGTGGCTTTCTTCTGGTCTGTTTCCCAAAGATGGAAAACACCTGGCTGAGATTTTAAGCTCTAAATCTCTTCTCCTCTCCATGGAAGAGGCCACACAATGGGCCCAGGTCCCTTTCTTCAGTTTCAGCTGATGCTGCCAGCTCCTCCAACACAACCCTGGCAGAGGTACCCCCTCACCTCCCCTGCCTGCCCTGGGGTGCCATGGCACCCCTTGCCACCCAGCCACACGACATGCTCTGCCAGCCTTGGTGGGGGCAGTGACAGGGAGCTGAGACACATCTCATGCCACACACTGTCCTCTGTCGGTCCACCCTGTGTGTACCTGTGGATTGATATACCCAGGTGCTATGAAACTTGCAGATTTATCAAAGGTAAGAAATGAGTTACTGCTTATTGACACACAGCCTAATGAGCATGTTCTGGAATGAGTAGCGAGATCTAGAAGTTTTCCCTCTAAGTATACCTACATATTTGAAAGTAAAAACAAGCAGTAGTAATTATTAAATAACCAGTCCTATAGCAGATAGCACATGGGGGCTTTGAATCTATCACTGCTAATTTTCATTAAAACTTTAAAGAATTATCTCCATATTATCAAAAAAGAAAATTAACTTCTCCGGATTATATAACTACCCAATAGCAAACCCAAACTTCCAAGAGAGGAGTGTTTGGTTCCTACGCTATAAAATAAAAATCTATTAAAATGAATTGAGTCAATGCTACTATTTTAACCAGTAGTTCAATCACTCGCAAATAAATATCTCTTCTCTTTAGTCAGCAAAGACACGAGCAAGACCCTCTGAAATTAGTCCTCATGGAGAAGGAAACAGCTGCTTTAACACACACCTAGAATACTCAGTGCTACACGTGCACGTTGGTCTCTGTTTCCCAGAACTCTAACCTGTGCACTGTTGTTCTGAACTACAGATGAGAAAAATCTAAGCTTGCAGCAGCCAGGCTCCCTAGGTACCCGGATGTTGTGGAATCTGGGTTTGAAGTGAACAAATTCTGACTTCTTTCACCTCTGCCCACTAGCAGTAGGGCAAAGAAGGGGCTTGATCCCGAGGCCGCCACCCTGTTTCCTTGCCAGCTCTGAGGCGCCACTGAGGATGCTGCTTTCGACCCACAACCGTAGCGTCACCACTCCCTGCACAGAACCAAGGGCTCAAACCCAATCCCCGAGCACTTGGCGGAGGCATCCATCGTGCAGTCAGCAATCTGGCGAAGAAAGCTGGAGAGGTGACAAAGCATTTTAATTGTGCTACAGGCACAAAGCAGAGTGTGAGGAATAATAGGCCAGTCAGATTTCCACAGCATTACTTTTATCAAACTCGATCATATTAAATTTCTATAACAGAACTTAAGGCTGGTAAAGCAGTAAAACATCAACAAAGCAGAAAAAAAATCAACCTGGAGTTAGACTGGGAGGATGGGAAGTATAAAGAAAGAAGATGAGCTGCAATGACACCCCATATCCCCATGAGGAAGGTGATCGTCACGCTTTACAAACGTGGGCTATAACAATTTATACAAATAGAGCCTGTATATACATCTACACACACATCCTGTTCAGATGTTACACTGCTATAGAAAAGTTGCTAAAGTATGGCACAGGCCTTCCACCCACTTCTGGGAGTGGCCTGGAGCCTATGGGTGAGACCATTGAGGCCACAGGGCCACACTTGTAGCCAGGTGATTGCACCCTCTGTGCTCTTGGGGCCACTGTACATGTGTAATTGAAGATGTAGACTAGATGTTTCTAACAGAGTTACTCTAATGAGGGAAATAACCTAAAAACTAGTTAAAAAGTAGCTAACTAAATAATAGGGGAAACAAATAGAGATAGAGAGAGACAGAGACAGAGACAGGGAAAGAGAGAGACAGAGACAGAGATAAAGAGAGCTCTCATAGACATAATTCATTGAAAAAGAATTGTTTGAAGCAATCCATAGAACATTTAAAAATGAACATGTCAAGCACTGTGGTTTGTACGGATTCCAACTCATCTGCATTCTCCACAGGCTCAGAAAGTAGTGTTGCTGCCCCATTTATGAATGAGGAAAAAGACATACACAAGTTATGAACTTGTGAGGAGCTGACCAGATATTGCCTAGAAGTTGCTGTCGTTATGAAGCTTCAAAGATGAGTTACAGAATCAGAAGTCAGATGGAGAGGCACGGAGGCATGGTTCAAATGCTACCTACTGATTTTTCTTACTTTGATTTTTAGTACTGAAAATGGACCACAGGACCTTGCACCTTCTGTGCTAGGCAAGTGCCTTGGTTACTTTTCTCACTGCTGGGATGGAATACCCCAAACCCAAAGTTAAGCAGGGAAAGGTTCATTTAGCTCACACTTTGTAGAGGTCTCAGCCCATAATCGGGGGCTCCATGGTAGGGTGAGGCATGACAGAGGGGCAACAGATTACAATGATAGAAGACAGTAGAAGCAGCAGTGGGGAGAGAGACAGAGAGAGGGAGAGGGAGAGAGAGAAACAGAGAGAGAGAGAGAGAGAGAGAGAGAGAGAGAGAGAGAGAGAGAAAGAGAGAGAGAGAACACTCTTTCTGTTCCTTATATTGCACCCATTCTATCAGGATTAGGGCAGTGCCAGTGCAATCAGTGGACTGATCTAGCAATCACCTACATAAGCCACTCACCCTAAATCCCAGCACCCTTAGTCTCAGCACTGGATCGTGAATCAGTCACAAACTCTAGATTCAGTTATGTCCCAAAAGACCTGGTCCCCAGGACTGCATCAGACTTTGCAGGGATACCTAGACACAAAACTCAAACAGCAAGTGTCCTACCACTGAGCCACATTCCTGCCCAATTTTTCTTTTCTTTTTCTCTGTTTTGTTTTAATGTTTTATAATTTTATTACTTTTAATAAGAAATAATAAGACAGTTTCAAAACACATTAGTAGGACAGCCACAATAAATAATGCAATGCATATTGTCTTCATAGTAGTTGTTCAGAGTATAAGATGCAGACATAACTTATCTAAACATTATTCGTGTAAATATTTCTTCTCATTGAGCTAAGATAAAGTAGTTGTATGCATGTTCCAATATTCCATAATAATAGTGGGATATCTGCAGAACTGGTATTGTTGGAAGCTGTTGACTTGAGTCTTTTACAGCTCAGCATACTTATCTGGCCATGGTTAAACTTTTCTGCTGGATGGTTAAGGGCAATTTAAAGCAAGGCCTATTTAACAAGACATGTAACTTTTGCATCTGACAAGGTCAGTTAAATCAAAATGCTTACATGATTTTATGGTTTTAACTTTTTGAGACAGGGTTTTAATAGGTTGCTAGGCTGGGCTTGAACTTGGGATCTTCCTACTTTAGTCTCCCACGTAGATAGGATTTTAGGTATCTGCCTCTGTGTGCTGGTTATTTAGGAATACTTTATTCCTAAACTGGTGACAATTGCCATGATTATTCAGTGCATTCATCATGCATGTTTATATCTGAAAAATTTTGTGTCAGTATAATTTATTTTTTAATGTTAATTTTAATTTTTTTTCTTGTTTCAGAACTTTTGTTTGTTTATTTTATTTTTTTTATGGCCGGCTCAGCCTGCCCTGAGGGCAGGGCTGGCGCAGCATGTGGTGCCGGGGATCGAACCGCGGTCCCTGCAGCCACCTAAGCTCTCCTAAGCAGGTGCTTTAGACCACTGAGCCATCCTGCCAGGCCCCCTATAATTTCTAATATTACTTAAACTACCATAAAATGGGAAGAGGGTAAAGAGAGGTAATTTTTCATAGGAAAGCTGTATGTCCTTGGTTATGACATTTAATGTCCCTCAGCTGAGTTTTATGTTTTTTTTAATCTATAAAAAAGGCAAGGAACAGGTATGCATTCAAATAATGTAATTAATTTAAATACACTCTGTAAAGTGTAAAATGATTTATACTTATCACCAGGGATAGCTTTTTCTTAGAAGAAATATTCACCCTTGTCTCAAATAAATTGAGTGCATTTTGGGCCTGAAATGGAAAAATTCCAGCTCTTAGAGGCCTGGATATAAGGAAAGCTGACCTTGGTCAGCCTGGTGAGGCCCCAAAGACAAATGACTGAATGGGAGGGAATGTGCACACTCTATTAATCCGACAAGATTGATATTCACAATATACATGGAACTGAAAAAACTGAGCACAAAGAAAGCACTCTTCAAAAGGAGGCATAAAGCACCCAAGGGATATATGAAGTAATGTTCAGTCACAGTGGTCACAGGGAAATGCAAATCAATGCCACAATGAGAGACCATTTCACCTCACATAGAACAGTGCTCATGAAAAAGACAAAAGCAACAGCCCATGGTAAGGCTATGAGGAGAGGGGGCTCTTGCACACAGCTGATGGGAGTGTAAGTTACTGTCAACATCAGGGAAAGCTGTGTGGAAGTTCTTGAAACAGCTAAAAACAGAACTAGCATAAGATCTAGTAATTCCACTGTTGGTGTAGCCAAAGAAGATGGAATCTTACACCAAAACCATACTTGCCTTCCAGTACAATTCGCTATGGCTAAAACAAAGATGCCCATTGTGAATCAATGAGCAGAGAAAGTGTGGCGTATATACAGAATGAAACATTATTCAGCCATGGGGGTGTGAAATGCTGTTCTGTATACAAGGAGAGGACTGCAGGTCATTATATTAAGCGAAAATAAGTCTGTTCCAGAAAGACAAATCCTGCACATTTTCCACCTATGTGGAAGTAAGCAAGGCATTCTCCCAGAAGAATGCAATGGAAGAGGGATCACTAGAGTTCCTGAAGGGCATGGGAGAGGGGATTGGAATGAAGTTCAGTCAGGGCTCCACATAGAGTAAAGGCACAAATTTCAGTTCTCTTTGGTACAGTGGGCAAATTATTGGTTAAAACTACCTATGGCATATTTAAAAATGATAAGCAGTGTTTGAAACTTCCCATACAGAAAGATGATTAATGTCTGAGATTGACATACACAGTACCCTGATTAGATTATTACACATAATATCTATGTATCAAATAAACATAAGAAACTGTTAATGGTTTGTGTCTAGTTGACCCCCAAAGCCTCATGCAGTTATGGGTGGCCTCTAGAGTTTGTGAGTGTCTTGATCGAATACAGGGATTATGGCGGTGATGCTACTCCTGCCCTGGGGCAGGTCATCTGCATTACAATATAAGGGAAGGAGAGAGGCTTGCTAGCTGCCACAGCTGCTGCTCCTCCCTTTGCTCTTTGTTGTTTTATGTTCTCAGGAATGGTTGCCTGCTGTCATGTGCCACTCTGCCTTGGAATCACCCAAGTCTGGACTGAAACCGCCACTAACCATGAGCAAAATAAACCTTTCCTTCCCTAATATTAGGTGTTGGGTATTTTGTCCTAGCAATGAGGATAAAAAGTAACTAAGATACAAGTTGGTAGCAGAGAAGTGGGGTCATTGCTGTGACAATATACCTGACCATGTGGATTATGAGCTTTAGGAATGGCTAATGGAAAGAGACAGGAAAGGTTTAGAGATGCAATCTAAGACAAGAGGTGAAATGCCTTCTGCTGTTCTGTATAGGAGATTCTGGTCAGAGGTCAGAGTACAGAATGTTGACAGAAATCCTGTCTGTGAAGACCAGGCAAAGAAGGTTTCTGCTTGCAAGAAGGACTGAATTTGCTGTTGCACTCCAGATGATGTGTGTTATGGCTTGACAGAAAGTGTGTCTGAATTTTGTTTGCATCAGAGACTTTGAGACTGAAATTAATTATAGAAGATTGATTAATCTGGCAGAGAAATTTCAAGGCAGTCAAACGAAGCATTGACATGGCTATTGTTTGGGATTTTCAGTCAGATTTATGTTGAGAATCAAAAGTAAAGAACACAGCAGGATGATTAAAAATGTTGAGTTTGGACAGAAAGGAAGCATCAATAAAGTTGTGAGTTGCAAAGATAAAGCTGAGAAGATCTCCACTGCTGAGAGAGAATAGAAGAATAGAAAAGATGGCTTATGTGCATCTCGAGAAGCAATAAATCGCTATCACTTGCAGCTTCAAAACTACAAAAGTGAAAGACTTTGGTTTAAGGAGAAAGCTTTGGTTTAAGGAGAAAGCTATGAATGCCATATTCCAGAATGGCAGCAGCAGCCACACCAGGTTCCAGAATGGTGGCATTATAGAAAATTTATTCCTTGGAATTAGAGTCAGAGTGCTCAGCAATCCAGACACTCAACCCCTACAGCCAAGAGAGAAGAAAGCCTGTCTACTGCTCCAGCTGGCTACAGACCTTGGCATCATCCATGTGGCATTAAGTTTTAGGTGCTTGCAAAATGCAGGAGTTTTGAGGTTATGAAGGCTTCTACCTAGATTTTGGAAAAAGGCCTGGGAAGCCAGGCAGTGTGCCCCTGGGATGGTGGTATGTGAAGCAGAGAATGAGAAGTCTATTCAGTAGAAACCCCAGAAGTTTTTGAAAAACCAGAAACATGGATTGTCTGAGGAAAGCTGCAAGGAGGGAACAAAGCTGACCCCAGAAAGAAGCCATGGGAGCTACAACCAGCAGCAGTGCCATAAAAGTAGAGCCACATGGAGCTCACAATTTGCCTCAGATTGCTTTGAATGTTCCATATGGAACTACAGGACTTAATGTTTGCCCTTCTGGATTTTGGACTTCCTTTGGTCCCAACCCTGCTGTTTTTGCATTTTGGAATAGTAATGTTTTTCGTATGTCATTTAATGTTGGAAGTGCTTACCTTTTCATTTCTACAGGGCTCATAGCTGAGAATCTGCCTTAGATCTCAGAGGCTCCTTGAGACTTGGACTTCGCAGAGATGCTGAAATTATAGGACTCTGGCAACTCCCACAGATGGGCTAACATGCCTTTTGCAGAAAGAGGTGTGCAGAATGGTTTGTGTCTAGTTGTCCCACCAAAACTTCATGTAGTCATGGAGTAGCTTCTAGAGTTTGTGGTTAATTCTTGATCCAGTGTAGGGACTCTGACAGTGATTGCTACCCCTAACCTGAGGCAGGTAATCTGCATTACAGTATAAAGGAAGGAGAGAGGCTTGATTGCTACCATAGCTGCTGTTCCTCCCTTCACTGTTTGCTGTTTTCCACCACCAAGAATGGCTGTCCTCTGCCATATGCCTCTCTGCCTTGGAGTCAGCCAAGTATGAACTGAAACTTCCACTAACTGTGAGCTAAATAAAACTTTCCTTCCTTAATTTTGGGTGTGGGTATTTTGTCCCAGTAATGAGGAAAAAAGTAACTAAGACATGAATCCCATAAAGATGAATGAATATTAAGACTTAATATAAACATGTGCATATCCCCCAAAAGAGTGAGGTCATCACGCCAGGCCCAGAACCATGAGACTACCAAAGGAAAAAGGACGGAGATCTCAGTGGCTGCAGACCATGCACATTGCAGCCCTCAGCAGCTTCCAAAATTTACCAAGTGATATGAATGTCTTAAAAACTTACTTAAAAATGAAAGATATTCTCATTACATTGTTCAAGAGAACAACGTTAATATTGAGCATGACCTAGATTCAGATTCATGCTTTTTATTTGTTGCTAACCATCAAGCTACACCCTGACATAACAGCAGAAGACACTCTGAAGAGGAAGACAGCTACCATGTGAATACCAAGAGCTGTCTCTTTAGGCCACAGCTACAGAAAGGGACATGGAAGGAAAGCACCCTGGAGAAAGTGGCATACTAATCCTATCAGCCATTTCACCTGGACAATAAGGAGAAAGTGGGCTAAGCATGTTAGGCTGACTCAGATTTTATTTGGAGCTAGCCTTTGATTATGTTTCCAAAGTAGGCAAGATTCATACAGCCTTAGGAATGAGCAAGAGAAGCCTTAGCACAGACTGGAGAAGGCTTGGTAATCAGGATGAGCTACCGAATAAGGAAGGCCCAGGAGCCTGTGGCCCTGGGAGTGAGGAGAGTCTTCCTGGACTTTGTCTTCTTGAGAGGAACATCCTGTGAATCATTATTCTTGAAGCAAAGATGCCTTCCCTCTGGTCTTGTTTTGACATAAGTGAGATTCAAAGAGCATTTCTGGTTGGGGTCTCCACTGAAATACTGTGCACATCGGTATGGAAAGCCTGACAGGATGAGAGCTGCTATATCCTGTCATCTCTGCCATGCTCATATCTGCTTGCAGGCACAGCCACTTGCGGTCCCTATGCTAACACTGCCTAGAATTCCAAGTAGTTTTCTAACATAGTGCATATCTTGAGTACTTCTCAATGTTCTTGTGTTGCTGGCAACTATTAGTACGCAAAGATTTAGCAAAGTTCAAATCTTGGCTATAGCACTTCCTTTGCGGGGGGTGGTATGGGGGTAAAGAGACTAGTAACACAGACAAAGCTATGGATGGGTCCAGGTGAGTCATGACAAAATGTTGCCTTTTAAAATCTGCATCATGATTACAAAATTTTTAAGAGTGTATGCTTTATAAATACCTGTTGGCTAATGCAGTTTGTGACCCTAGCATCTCCCAAAGTAGAAGACTCTGAGGGGCCAGAGTAGGAATAAATCAGGTGAATTCTTAGCTCTGTAAGAACCTATCACCCTGGAATTACTTGTCCAGGAAGCATCTAAGCCTCGCAGCTGGGCACAGAGCCTCCTGGGATCTTATGTCCGGCCAGAGGGATGGGAACCGTGGCCAGGAATCAAAGGAGAGAATTACAGAGGAAAAGATTAAAAAGATGTAACTCTTTCCACTATTCCCCTGAGTACTGCATCTGACTTCCTAAGAGATACAAAGTTGTCCAGGAGGTACAGCAAGTTTGAACCGAGTTACAGCCAATATTTATAACAAAAGGTTTGAGTGTTTCCAATAATGTTCTTTAAAAAAATACTTTAAGAAAACACAGTTGTGCATGATAAGCAGAGTTTGTCAACAACAATAAGAACACTCAGAATGAAGGACTAAATCTCCCAGGGAGCAGGCTGGCGGCAGAGTCCAAGTCGAATGGAAAATTTTAAGCCCCAAAGAAAACACAATAAACTAATGCTGTTGGAAAAAAATCTATCAACTGAAGAACTACAAGAGCTAATAAAAGATTGCACAACAGGACCAGTTATAAAACAAACGTTCGCACATCAATATCCATTCTATCACACTAGCAATACCCAGTTATGTAAAATAATGAGAAGCATCCCATTCAAAGGCACAATAAGAATGTAAAATCCACAGAAAGAAACAAATCAATAAATACATAGCGACCACCTTCAGGCTATAAAATAACTTACAGAAAGATAGAAAATAAACCTCAGATAAATGTTAGAAATATAGAGTAGCAGGGATGAGAAGATACATCAGTATAAACCTAGCAATGCTGCCCAAATCAATCCGCAAATTTAAGGTAGCATCAATACAAATTTCAGTTGATGATCTGGATTCTGGAACTTATAAAAAGACATGAAAGCCAAACTGCAAGAGTAAATGGGAGGCCCAGGGAGCAAGCTCAGCCTGGAAAGTGCATGGTCCTGAGTGCGATCCCTGGTATCCCCTGCCAAAAAAAAAAGAGAACAAATGGGAAAGCCAAGCACAGTGGGCCATGCCTGTGATGCCAGTGCTCAGGAGGCTGAGGCAGGAGGATTGCCATAAGAATGAGGCCAGCCTGGCACACTAGACTATACAGCCAAGTCTTGTCTAAAAAATAAAAATTTAAAATTAAAAATCAAAAAAATAAATAGGCATAAAAGAAATGGAGATTGAAACTCTACAATGGCAGAATTAGGGAGAGGTGTCCCCAAGATGATACAGGCAAGAAGAGCAGTGAGACCACTGTACTGCTCAAGCAGCCATTAAGGGGGCCTTACCTGTCAGAGGAACAAGTGGGAACCCCGAGCTGTGTGTCAGAGGCAGGGAAGGGTGGGCACCTCTGCCTCCAGGAAACCCCCAGCCTTGCCCATGTGCCTTTTGCAGAAGCAGCATAGAGACTCCTGTTTGACAGGGCATAACGGAACCACAGAGCAGAATTGCTGCTATGTGGGCTCCCATCCTGTCTCCCACTGTGCATGGCCACCACACCCACACCGGGCGGTGGAAATGGGCCTGTAGCTTAGAAGACTGTTGTGTGGGATAAGAGAAAATAAATCAGGCATTCTGAGCATGCGCACGATGGTGTGATACAGGCTTGTTCTTCCGAGTTCTAAACAGCTCCCGTGGCACTGGGCAGGCAGGTCTGTCCCTCCCTTGGTGCTGGTCAGGCACAACTGTCTCTCTTCTGAAAACCTTTGCCATGCTTTATCTCCTACAGAACCACCAGCCCCGTAGCTGACAGGCTGCTTTGGAGCCTGGGAACACCCCTTGGTGCAGCTGGCAAGGCCCCAATCCCGGGAACCAGGGTCCTGAGGACAGCGCAGAACAGTCACCGGAGTGTGCCCTCTCCAGAGGCTTGTCCCTCTGGAAGGACTGAAATAGTGTCACGTCCTCTCACACACTCACAGAGGAGACACAGGGGCCCCACACAGCAGTGTCCACCTGAGGTGTCCGTGGGCCAGCTTCAGCCCGGTACCGGTGCTGGCACCTGTGCACCACCCAGCAGCATCGCTTTCCCCAGTGAGTTGACTTTATGAGTACCTTTTTCTCTGGACAGAGGAAGTTCACGTCCCACTCTGAGTCCCAGTGCGAGGTGCAGGAAGCCCCAACTGTCAAGCATTTAAATTGGGAGGGGGAAAGGCGCAGGAGGCAAGGACCAGGGTGCTGCGCACTGCAGTCAGGGAAAAGAAGAAACATAGAAAGGCTAGCATGTTCCTGCTCAGCTCTGCACCCCTTCCCACAGCACAGACTCACACCATGGTGTGTGTGCACGTGCACACACACACACACACACACATACACACACACCATGGAACATGGGCTCATGTGATACACACACACAGGATGGCATACCGTGGCACACAAGCTCACACACTCTGTCCTTGATCCACCAAAATGACAGTTGGAAAAGCAAGATTATCTCACATCTGCACACACCTGAAGCCTCTGTTTCGAACCAAAGCCAGGACAACCCAGGGAGTCTAGGACAGCGGGGTCCTCCCTCCTGCAGCAAAGCAGGAGAGGCTGGGCCTGGAGTTTCTTTGACAGCGATTTGACCCCGGTAGAGTGAGTTGTCTGGCTCCTGAATTGCATGGGCAGCAGGCACTTTGCGTCCTGGTGATGCTTAGGTATGGCTACCTTGGTCCCACCTGTCCCAGCAGGACAGTGTGTGCCAGGCTCAGAGCTGTGGCAGACTCTCAAGTCACAGGATGAGAAGTTACCTTGTCTGGTGCAGGAGGCACTGGGACAGGAAGCAACAGCCAGGCGCAGGGCCCAGGACGTGTGGACATGAGTGGGCATCGAGGGGGGACCACAGCAGCAGCTGAATGAGTCCTCTGTCCCTGGAGTCCCGGAGTCCTGAGGCCCCACAGATCTTGAGTTCTCCATTATGTCCCTCATGTAAAAGGCATCCCTGCTTCTCTACAGAGCCCCCCACTGTGCCTATGCTTTGCAAGGAGGAAAAGTAAATTATACAAGGGAGAAAGAGAAGGAAAGGTTTGAATCTGGGGAGTGCTGGGCCAACCACACTCATGTGGCCTTGCCTTCTGTGGTTCAGAGTGAGGCCAGGACCACTCCAGCCACAGTGCCTGCGGTATCCACTCCACCCCACACCAGCAGCCTGCTGAACAGAGGAGAAGCAGCAGCATACCGGCGTCCCTGGTGGCCTCACACTGAGTCCCATCAGCACTGACACAGACCGGTCAGCTGGTCCGGTGGGATCCCCACCTTGTGGTACCCCACGCAGCTCACGGCACTCCCAGGTGACCACCAGTCAGATGACTGACTAGGTGTCCTGGGTGGATGGGGAAAGGAGAAAGAGCAGCACGGCCAGGGCAGACGCTGGGGCGGGGCTCAGTCTCAGCAGCACTGTCGGCTCCATCTTAAGAGCGTAATGTCAGGGGTTTTAAAGTTAGTTTTCCTGGTACATTTTATAGACACAGAATGATCACACCCAGCACAGGGAGCCTGAATGTGGCAGCCTTGGTTGGTATTTCCCACATCCCTCCCTTCAAGCCCCTCTGTTCCTCGTCTGCATTACAGCCTGTTTCTTTCTCCTCCCTCCCTCCCTCCCTCCCTCCTTCCCTCCCTTCCTTTCCCCTGCCCCTCTCTAGTTCCAGTTCCCACCTCAACCATTCCTTCCTCTTTCACAGAATCCATTAGGGCAGCACAGCTTGCAAGAGCTAAATCCTAGAAACAGCGCCGATGCCTGTAGTCAATGGGTGGAAGCAGCAGCTCTGGCGGTGTGGCACAGTGAGCTCTACTTGGCCGTGAGGGGTACACCTGTGACACCTCTAGGCAGACAGATGTGCCTTAAGGTTGGCTTGTTCAGCAAACTAAACCAGACACGTGTGTGAATGGCACATTGTCCCTGGTGTGAGAAGCTAACAGTATAATAAGGGGCAGAGTGTTTAGAGCTGGTTTAAGATCAAGGCATGTACGTTCTGGTCTAGATTCCCATGGTATCTGTTGTTTTGTGGTGACCCAAGACCGTAGAAGCAAGCTCTTAGACACTGGATACACTTGTTAGCAAACATTTAAATTCCCTACATTCAGACTTGTTTGTTCTAAACAGCTAGAGGTTGCCCTGCAACTCTTCTCTTCCCAAGACCTAGGTGAGCCAGGAGTGATTACAGTTGGAAACTAGCTGCTTGGCAATTCCTCCGCTGAGGAGTCCGTGGCAGAGACAGCAACCTTGGTTCCTAGAAGGGCGACCTGGACGGCCAGGAGTGGGCACGTGTGTCTGCTTGGGCCCCAAGGTGCCCAGGTCCTCCGCACCCCTCACAGTCTGTGCCTAAGGCATCTCTGGAGCCAGGGCTTCCAGGCATGGGCAGTGGATGTGGGGCTGCTCTGCCTCTCGCTGACAGAGCCTGTGAACATCAGGAAGTCCTTGGCGATCCTCCACGGATTGGCTGGTCTGGCTGCTTTCACAGGCAAGGACAACGATTGCATCCCAGTAAGGACAGGGGAAAGGGAGAGGTTGAACGGACAGTGGAAGGTTGCACATTTCAATTTTTTTTTTTTCACATTTCAATTTTACAAAGAACTTTCTCATCAATGAACTTTGTGAAGCTGCAGAAAGCTGTCCAGCCTACAGGATGAACTGGAGACTTCTCCAGCTCTCCAAATTTTAGGATTGTTTTGTTGTTTAATAAAACAATTAAAAATATTTCTTGCCCTCCCCCAAAGCATGACACTCACTGCAGCAAATGACCTCAAGCCAGGAGTCAGAATGCACATTACTAATGCCAAGACTAAGCTAGTTCCACTTTCTGATGCAGAATTTATTTAATAAAAAACAGTGCCTACAATGGCAGCAACAAGAGGCGAAGGAGACACCCTGAAAGTTCAGTGCACACAGGGCCAGGAGAAAAGGAGGCTCGTGTTCTGCACCACCAACAAGCACCGAGGGAGAGAATGAGCAGCACACGCGGCCTGGGGAGACAGGCGACATTTCAGGTCTACAACCAACACAGAGGGTCCAGGGCAGCACAGAGCAGTGCTGCCCCTCAGCAGACCAAAGAAGGCTCCTCAGGCAGCCAAGCCGGCTGCATCCGCCCGCCCTCTCCCTCCCTCTCTCCATGGAAAGAGGACCCGCAGCAGACCCGGCAGCTCCCGGATATCAGTGCTCTTCATCTATCAGCCAGGCATTGAGCCCCCTCCAGTGGCCCCGGCCTTCGGTGGACACTTCCTTTCGAGAGGCCCCTGGGCCTCGATTTGTGATTGCTCTGAATAATCTGTGGTCTTCCATGGGTACCGTGAGGAGATCAAGGGGTGATTTCTGAGGATCTTAGCATCCACTCTTTCATTAAAAGACATTTTTTATTCCCATACTGTCTGAGCACCTGTGTCCACTCACAGTCCAACAGTGTTGTCCCTCATCGGGGCACAGGACACAGGGCAGAGCTCATGATGTAAGCTGCATCATGGTTCCATATTCTGCAGTTTTAACTGTGCACATGGAAAAGTGTAGTCTATAGAAGAGAAGAAGGAAGAAATGGAAGAGGGGATGAGCTGGAGGGAAGGGAAGGGAGGGCAGAGGAAGGGACAGGGGGAGGGGGAGGGGAAGGGGAGGGCAGAGAGAAGGATGGGAAGAGCTCCACTGATCCGCATGAACACCTGTGGTCTACACGGATCAGAAGGACATTTGGAGCTGGCTTTCTCCCCACCATGCTTCCCACCTGTGCTGTGGGTGTGGGGAGGTAGCACCCCTGGCCTTTTCCCACCAGATGCAGCTGTGAAAACAGAAATTCTCCAGACACTGCCGAGGTCCAGAGGGTGGACATTGCCACCTGTGAGGAATCGGGGCTGGGAATTTCTTGTGCTGGTGCTATGATTTATTTGCCTGCTGCTGGTGGCCTTGGTCTTGGGTTTGAAGCTCCACATGTCCTCCTCTGAGGGAGCATTCCTGTGCAGGGGAAGCCTGGGATGGTCTCAGGTCTGTGTGGAAGGAGAGTTACTGCACCATATGGAAAGGCTCTGAAGATACTGGAGAAAACAGATGGCTTCCCTCCCTCCCTCACAGTATAGTCAGCACAGCACCTGTGCCCCTGGTCAGCCACACGCTAGGTGGGGAACATGCAACCTGTCAGTTCTGTGGCATATTCTCCCACAGCGCCACCTGCAGTTGGCTAATTCATTGAATCCTGACTCGACCTGCTGGAGGTCCAGCTGGGGAACTCCCCACGGCAGGCTGCACGTTGGGGCTCCCTCCACCCTGCTCAAGTTGATAAATGTCCCAGAGTGGTCCCAGAACCAGGGGAGAAAATCACACATGTTGTTCTATGATAAAGTGTGAGGAGAAACATCTGAAGAATTCAACATGAGGTAAACAAAACAAAACAGCAGCACAGACTTGTGCTGTTCAAAGAATTCTTAAAACACAAAGAGGCACTGACTACAAAGGAAAAGCTGGATAAGTAGCTTGATGAAATAAGGACATTTTGTTCCTCAAAAGTTAGCCTTACAATAGTCTAAGGGCAGTCACATGGTGACAGAGATATATGTGTGGTCACCAAGAAGTAAAAAAATAGCAAATAGCGACACAGCTGTGGTGGAAAAGGAGCCCTGCAATTCCATACTTAGTACAACCATCATGGAAGACTGTAAGGAGATTTCTCGAAGAACTAAACCTGGAACTCCAGGAAGCCCATCTATGCCACGTCTCGGCCCCTTCAAGCAGCCAAAGACATGGTATCATGGTGACACATGAATGTGATGCTTACAGCAGCACAATTTGTCACAGCTGATCCTGGAAGCAGTCTGTATGCCATCCACAGATGACCGGGCAAAGAGAGTGAGGCTCTGTGCCTGTATGCGATAAAACGCTACGTAGCTACAAAGAAGGACACATTCAGAACACTTGCAGGAAGATGGGAAACCTTATGTCGAGTGAAATAAATCGAGCACCTAAGCTGCAATGCAGCATGGCTTCTCTCGCCTGAATGAGGCAAGGACGCAGAACACAAGAAAGGATGGAGAGAGGAGACAGGAGCCTGGATCTCCTGCAGATGAAAAGTGCTCTAAGACCAAGGGAGAGAGGGGAGGATGAGAAGTAGGCACCTCCTGGGACCTCGTCACCTCAGGGACTGTGACATCAACTGTCTTGCCCAGGCACTAAGGTTCACAATGGTAGCAAGAATGAAAAGGGGCTCAGGGGAGGCTGAAGGGAAGGGATTCCAAAGAGAGTGAGGCTGAATCGTGCAGAATCCCCACACTCCCAGGTGACTACGCAAAAACTGCACAGAGCACAAATTCATGCTAACTGGAAAGAATGTATGGAGCCCAGGTCTTCAGAGGTCCATGCCAGTGGGCAGCAGCTCTGGAGAAAAGTCTGAGAGCACCCCAGAGCAGCCCAGTGCTGCTCAAGGTGGGCTTCCTGCCTCCAGAACTACTGTCCAGGGAACAGTTCCAGGCCTAAGCCACCAGCTGCTCAAATTCTGCAGGGCAGAAATTTGTATTCAAAACACGGAAACAATGTCGACAACTCAGTTGCCCCAGCAGAAGCATGAGCATGAGTGTGAGTGGTGGCCTCAGCATGGGGAGCGGGCTCACCCCTGGATCACCAGGAGGTCCCAGACCAAGCATGTGTGTCATGGGAGAGCTGAAAAGAGGGGCTCCTGGGTGGCACCTGTGCCTTAAGTGGGGACCTTCTGCCACTTCCTCACTGCTGACAGGTAAGGCAATGGCTATAGTGTCTGTCACTATTTTATTTTTCACCTCTGACACTCATTTGTGCACTTTCATTGACCTGAGCTCAGTGTGGGGTGTGAGGATGCGACCGCATCTCACTTTCCCCATATGCATCCGGGCTAACCTCTCCCACCTACTGAGGTGTCGCCCTCCTCCCAGATCAATAGGATGTGCTTTGTTCTTAACCTGGTGTTCCTAATGCGTTGGCTAATTAGGGGGCTCAGGAGTCTCATTTATTGATCTAGACACTTATCCTAGGATCACTGTACTGCCAACTTTATTACCATAACTTTATCATGTCTCTGCATTAAAAATAAATCTTCTCTATGTTTTCTCGATAAAGAATGCCTTGGAAATCCCAGTCTCTTAGAGCTGCAAGTTCAGGCTTGAAAGGAAATTACATAAGGTCTAAATCATTTAAAAATATATAAACATACGAGAGGTGTGGTGGCACAGGCCCATAATCCTCCCACTCTAGGAGGCTGAGGCAAGATAATCACAAGTTCAGTGCCAGCTTGGGCAATTTAACTATTTGGAGAGAGCTTACCATGAAATGAAATGAAACAAAACAAAACGAAGGGAGGGAGGGAGGGCTGGGATATAGTGCAGTGTGAAAGCCCTGGATGCAACCCCCTGGTATGGAAGAAAAAGCTGTATGTTACTATGTGGTGGGAGAAAGAGGAAAGCAAAATTCCAGGGTTCCAAATTGGCTGAATCTAGGGAGTAAATGGACGCTCCACTTTATTCAAGCATATAAATATACTTTGTGCGTATCTGAAACTTACAAAGAAGAAACAATCTTCGATGAACAAAGCAATATGCTATTCTTTAAAGGCCTCCTCATTATGAAGAATTGCACACTAGGAGCTGTGGGAGTGGACACTTGGGAGGAGGACAGTGAGGAGGTAGGTCAGATCGCCACAAAGCTCCCAGGCCCACAAATGAGCGTGCTGCTTTTTGATCAGATATTTTTGTTTGCTGCTTTTTTTTTTTTTTTTTTTTTTTTGTGGCTGGCTCAGCCCACCCTGTGGGTAGGGCTGGCCCAGCATGGCGTGTGGTGCCTGGGCTCAAACCACAGCCCCTGTGCTTGCCTAAGCTTGCCAAAGCAGGCACTTTAGACCACTGCACTACTTTGCCAGCCCAACGATCAGATTATATTAAACCTAAGTATCATTTTGGGGACATTTGATGACTGAAGAACATTGATCGTTCTGAATTATAAATATTGTATGTGGCTATATTTAATTAGACAATCTTTAATTCCTCCTGATTGTGTTTCATAGCTTTCTGTGCCAAGTTCCTATATAACTTTCCTTAGAGTTATTTCGAGGTTACCGTTCTTTTAACAATGTTTTAAGTGGCCATCTTTTCATTTTATTTTCTGTAGGCAGCTGGATAAAGAAATATATCTATTTTATATATGATTTATTGTTTTTGTGCACAATAGCTTTGTTACATTCTCCTGTATTTTCTTCATTTATTTTTATAGTGCTGGGTCTTTCCAATGCTAGGCAAGCACTCTGCCCCTGAGCTGTACCCCTACCCTGAAATTCAGTTTTGAATTCTAGAAATTTGGCAGTGTCGAATGGTGTACTTTCTACCTAGATAACTGCAGCTCCTGTAACGGCATTGTTTCCTTCTATCTTTCAGCACAGCACTGGACTTCAGCATCACCAGTATCCACTCACTCAAACAACAATGGATCAGTAATACCTTTTTAAAGCCACCTTAGCCTTGTACAGGTACAGGTAAGGTCCCGCATGTCGCCCTGGGCCACCAGGCAACTCTGAACAGAGCTGTGTGGCTGTGTAAGTCATGCTGAGGTGACTGGACACCACAGAACGTGCCCAAGAGGATGCACAGACTCGGTGCCACCTGCCACCAGGCACTTGTGCTCCTGCAGGCTGGGATCGGGGCACGTCTGTCCCATCTACCCTGGCCCAGCCCCTCAGATACAGAGGATGACCGTGCCAGGTTTCTTCTTTGTTACTGTACTTCAGTGTCCTGCATCTCTAAACACACCTGGTGGTAGCAGCCATAGCAGGCCTGGCCATGTGGCCCTGACCCATGACACTGCTTGCCTTACAGCCCTAAACATGACAATGGCCCTCTCCTCTCATAGATGCCTCTGCCAGAGGACTCTAGGTTCTGCTTCCTGGATGTCGGAAAGCACACTTAGATAGTCAAGTTCATCACATCCTTTTACGTTTCACCTACTAAGGTGATCAGATGATGCTTAGCCTCCATTCTACCAGGATGAAGCCCAAAGCCAAAGCATGCTACCTGAATATTAATTCAAGTTGCATTCTTAGATGAGTCCAATCTGCTTGTGTTGTTATCTTGCAGATTTGGTTTGCTGCTGTCCACTTAGAATAGTTGCATTGGCAGTCTTGATCTTTGTGATTGTGTTTTATTCTTATTAACCCTTATTGGGTTTCAGTATCAAAGACATGCCATCCTCATAAAATTATCTGGAGTGCTTCCTTTTTCTAGACTGCAGAAACTTTGTAAAGATCAGTGTTATTTATTCTTTGAAACTTAGATAGAACTTTCCAGCAAAGGACTCCAACTAGGCCTGGAGTTTTACTTGTAAAAAGACTTCAAATTACAGATTTAATTGCTTTCATTGTTGCTGGGGTATTCAAAATTCCCACTTCTACTTCAGTCTTTTATAGGAACTACATTCCTCTGGGTATTTGTTTAAATTTTGAACTGTATGTCTTAAGGAATATAATACCTTGGTATGAACTTCATTCTTCTTAGAAAACTGACACATCATTGCACACATTTATACTCCTGGGAATGTTTCAAAGCTTGTGATAAAATGTCCTTATTTGTGTTTTCCTTTTTTTGAGTTTTTGACCAGTTTTACAGGTTTTAGCAGTTGTATTCATCTTTCCAAAGACTCCACTCCTGGCCTTAG
>PVJA010028836.1:0-27228 GCA_004027025.1 Myocastor coypus | reverse complement strand
AAAAAAAAAAAAAAAAAAAAAAAAAAAAAAAAAAAAAAAAAAAAAAAAAAAAAAAAAAAAAAAAAAAAAAAAAAAAAAAAAAAAAAAAAAAAAAAAAAAAAAAAAAAAAAAAAAAAAAAAAAAAAAAAAAAAAAAAAAAAAACCAAAAACCAAAAAACAAAAAACCCCTAAATAAATAAATAAATAAATAAATAAATAAATAAATAAATGACAATTCAGTCAGGTAAAGCAAAAAAGACTAGTAAGGGTCCTTTGGAAAGGTCTTCGTACTGGATAAGAAAAGCACCCAACCCAGCCCTAATTTGGGGCTGAGGATATGCTTGTGCTTTTTCAGAGAATGCTGTACAGCCTGTCTGGGTGCTACGTCATGCTGCCCTGCTGTTTCGTGAACTCAGATCTGAGGGCTGGCCAAATAGCTCAGCTGAGTAAAGCATATCTGCAAGGATGTGCAGGGGCCAGGGGTTTGATCCCTGGGCCTGCCATGCTGGCCCCGCCCCCAGGGTGTACTGAGGTGACAATTAAGGCTGGGCATAGTGGTGCCTACCTATAATCACAGTTCTTGGAGGTTGTAAACAGATGGATCACTGCTATTCTGATCTAGTAGTGAGACCCTGAACACCCTATAGACCCTGCCCTAAAATACAAAAAATAAAAGGAGCCCAACTCTCCAATCAACTTCTGGAGAAGTTCATTCTACCTTTCAAGAAGCTGATATGCAGGCCTATGACAGTGGCTAACTGGAGACTGCTCTACAACCTATAAACAAAGATGAGAGTATGCCCCACCTAGGGCCAGTTGAAGAAACTAGCCTAGAATTCCCAGGAGATGGTAACTAAAATTGGAAATCAAAGGTCTGAGTAGATGATATAATATATAGAGGTAACTGAGCTAAAAGTTACCATTATTATTATTATTATTATTATTATTAATTATTATTATTTGCTACTAGAGATCAAACTCAGGACCTTGCACTTGACAGGCAGACACTTATACCACTGAGCTATCTACCCAGCCCACAGTATTCTTAAGAATATATATATGTATATATATATATAATATTTTACATTATACCTAATATATATTATGCCTAAAATATATATAATATAATATATATTACATACAAGTTTTTATTCTTTCCAAATTCTTCATATAAGAGATCTCTCTGCTCATTGACAAACAACAAAACCCAATTAGTCAGGCTGGAGAGGTAGCTGGTCTAAGTGCCTGCCTGGCAAGCACAAGGTCCTGAGTTGCATCCCCAGAACCACATACCATGCTGGCCCCGGAACCCTAAGCACACTGTGCCTGCCCTGAAACCTGGTGTGGTGGTACACACCTGTAGTCCCATTGCTAAGAAGACTGAGGCAGGAGGATCACTGAGTCTGAATTGCGTAGTGAGATCTCATATCTAATAAGCAAACAAAAATATTTATTAAAACCTTAGTCTATTTATAATTGTAGATTTCTAAAACGGTAAAAGAGTTACTATGATTCAATTTGTTCAGGAATATAGAAGATTGATTAGTTAATACAGGTTCACTTTCACTTGCTCTTGAACATCCAGTAGAAAAGTATAACCATAAGAGAACATGTGGTCTGCTGAAGTCCTCCAAACACAGCTCCTCCAGCTTCAACTGAATATGCGTCCCTTGCCAATACCAAACAGAGAAAGGAGAGACGCAGGGAGCAGCTGAAGCTAGAAATTGGTCACATCTGTGGGGACAAGGCAAGGCCACTCTGAAAACAACGAGCACCTGAGGCAAGTCACTAGCTGTTGCTAGGCAAGGCTGTGTCGCATGCCACTAGCTTTGTCATATGTGTAAATTACCACCCTTATGGTGGCTGAGCAGTTTCCTTTCCTCTTAGCAGGGGAGAGAGAGCTCCACCTGACCTCAGCTTTTATCTCTTACCTTTATTATGGCTGGAATAAATATGTCTAGATGTCTAATCAAAAGCACTTAAGGCAGTGATGGTGAACCTTTTTAGTGACTAAATGCCCACACTGCAACCCAAAACTCATTTATTTATTTATTGCAACATTACAATTAAACCTCAATACATGACCAGCTCTGTGAAAGCTCAGATGAGTCAAGAGTTCATAGCTTTTTAAAAAAAAAAAAAAAAAAAAAGAGTTCATAGCTTAGAAACCTTTACTTTAGGGGTGGAATCTGGTAGTAAACTTGCTTGCATGACATCATGAAGCCACTTACCAGCAGAGATAAAACCAGGAATAGGTTATGCTCTTATGATATCATGTCAACTGATGACATCATCACCTGGGGCCACTGCTCTTTCCCAAGTAAGTGCATGGCCCCTAAGTATGCTGCTATACTGTGCTGCTGAGGTGATGCTGGGATGACTTGGCTCACCTGCCAACAGAAAGGCTCTAAGTGCTCGGGGCTGCATTGTATACTATTGATTTGAAACCACTGTACTAGGGCATCAGGCAAGAAGTATCACTGTTACATAAGATGGTGACATTTAGGTAGATTGCTCTTCTTTGAGCTCTGCCAAATTTACGGGCTTCCACAGTCGCACATCCATTTATAGTAATCGGGTCCGAAAGATACAATCACAAAGTGTGTGCAAGAAAAAGCTCTGAAGTGTATAGCTTAGAAACCTTTATTTTAGAGGTCATACTTGAGAGAAGATTTGTTTGTATGAGGTCATGAAGCTATTTACCAACTGGGATAAAACCAAAGTTAGGTTCTTTCTTTTCTCTTTTTTTTTTTTTTTTTTTTGTGGGACCAGGGTTTGAGCTAATGACCTTGCACTTGCTAGGCAGACACTTGCGCCACAGAGCTATCTCCCTGGCCCCTTGGGTTATTTCTTTATTTTCAAAAATTGGAGTTTAGGGTAAAGTTCAATGGTAGAATGCTTGCTTAGCAAGTATGAGACCTTGGGTTGGAACTACAGGATCACAGGAAAGGTACAGTCATTAAGAGACTGAATAATATCTGAGTTCCAGGAACTGTGTTAGATATGGGTATAACACATACACACATTATTTCTCACTCTTGTTCCGCCCATCTCCTTTCCATAGATACCATGTAGTTTCACCCACAAATACTCTGGGTGTCTCCAAAAATATAAAGATGTTTAATAAAATAATAACCATCATTATCATCCTCCTCCTCACAATATTTCACCATCATCAAATATCAGTCAATACTGAAATGTTTCAAAATTGAATTGTCATGATTACTTGTGTAAATAGGACTCACAAAGGTCCACACAGTATGCACCTGTTGATGTTATTTGTTGTGAAAGTAGGTCATTATGAAGTAGTATTCCCCACAATTTGGAGGTTGCTGATTCCAACCTTAGTTTTCACTTAATAATATTCCATCTTGCTGGGCATGGTGGCGCACACCTGTAATCCCAGCACTTGGGAGGCTGAGGCAGGAGGATCGGTGCGAGTTCGAGACCAGCCTGGGCTACAAAAGTGAGCTCAAGGCTAGCCTGACCTGCATAGTGAGACCCTGTCTCAAAAAGACAAAAAACAATCCATCTTGTGATCTTTAAAAACTACTATAAGCTAGTACTTACATAGTCAAGTAGCTTAATTACATTCTTTCTTTCTTTCTTTCTTTCTTTCTTTCTTTCTTTCTTTCTTTCTGGAGGGGTTGGGAAGGATCAGGGATTGAATTTGTGCTTATGCAGGTACTTATGCTGCTGAGCTATCTCCCCAGCTGTTTCAACTTTTTGATAAAATAATTTCATGAATGATTGTTAAGGTTTATGTGTAGTTGTCCCCCCAAAGCCTCATGTGGTCATTGGGTGGGGACTTCTAGAGTTTGAGACTTGATCCATGATCCCTGGGATTATGGGTTTTAGTACTGATGGGATTATAGGTTGAAATACTTCTGGGATTGTGGGTGTAGCCTAAGGCAGGGGCTAAGGCGGAGACTCTGAATGTAATATAAAGAGAGACAGAGAGACAGACTCAAGCTGTTGTTGCTCTGCTGCCGTGTTTGGTTGGCTACCTCTGCTGCCATTTTGTTGCTGTTCTGCTGCCATGAACTGGATGCTCTCCGCCCTGCTCCACTCAGCCTTGGGCCAGCCGAATATGGACTGAAACCTCCACAAACTGTGAGCTAAATAAACCTTTCCTTCCTTCATTTTGAGTGTCGGGTATTTGTCCCAGCAACTAGTAAAAAGTAACTAAGACAGAATTTGGTACCAGAGAAGTGGGGTCGTTGCTGTGACTAACCTGACCATGTGGATTACAAGCTTTTGGAAATGGCTTACGGGAAGAGATAGGAAAGGTTCAGAGATGTCGGCTAAAAACAAAGCACTAGAACGGCTTTGGATGTTCAGCTTGGGCGATTCTGGTCAGAGCTTAGACCAGAAGACTCACAGAAGGCCTGCCTGTACCAGGATAAGGAGGTTTCTGCTGGGAAAAGGACAGCATTGGTCATTGGACTCCAGATGATTTGTGCTATGGATTGGCTAGAAGTCTTTCAAATTTTGCTCATGCCCAGAGACTTTACCTAAGACTGAGATTAAGCATGGTGGACTGATTAATCTTTCAAGAGACATTTCAAAGCAGCAAACTATTGGGGCAGTGGTGTGGTTGTTATTGGTTGCTTTTAGCCAGATTTATGTTGAAAATCAAGAGAAAAGAGCCAATCAGGGTGATTTAAAATGTGAGTTTGGCCAGAAAGGAAACACCAGGAAAGTTGTGGACTGCAAAGATGGAGCTGAGGGGATCTCCATTGCTGGGAAGGAACCAGTGAATCAAAAAGATGGCCTGAGGGCATCACAAGAGGTGGCAGATATCCATCCTTTGCAGCCCCAGAATTGCAAAGGAAAGAGGCTTTGCCTTGAGAAGGCCACAGAGAACCAAGTACCAGAATGGCGGCAGCGGCCAAACCAGGTTCCAAAATGGCGCCAGCATGGAGAATTTGTTCCTAGGAATCAAGATCAGAGTGTTCATCAATCCAGGCACTCCACCCCTACAAGCAAGAGAGAAGGTAGCCTGGCTACTGCTCCAGCTGGCAGCAGACCCTGGCATCATCCACGTGGCATTGGTTTTAAGCGCATTCAGAATGCAAGAGCTGTTAGTTTAAGAAGGCTTCCACCTCAATTTCAGAAGAAGGCCTGGGAGGCCAGGCAGTGTGCTCCTGAGAGGGCAGTGTGTGAAGCAGAGAGTGAGAAGCCAATTCAGTGGAAACCCCAGAAGTTTGGAAAAGCCAGGAATGTGGATCGTGCTAAGAGGGAGCAAAGCCGGTCTAAGAGAGAAGCCATGGGAATTACCAGCAAGAGTGCCATAGGAGCAGAGTTGCATGATGCTCACAACTCAGTGCAGACTGCTTCGGATTCTCCAGCTGGAACTATGGGATTTAATGTTTACCTTGCTGGATTCTGGACATGTGTTGGTCCCAATGTTTTGTATTACCCTGTTGTTTGCAACTTTTGGAATTGTAATGTTTATCTCATGCCTTTGAATGTTGGATATGTTTGACTCTTCTATTGTACAGGGGCTCACAGATGAGAGTTTGCCTTGGATCTTGGAGTAAGCAGACTTGGTATTTGGACTTTTCAGCAATGCTGAAACTATTGGGACTTTGGCAACTCTTCCAGATGGACTAAAATGTCTTTTGTAAAAAGGGATATGTATGAGACTTTGGGGGTCCAGGGGAGGAATGTTATGGTTTATGTCTAGTTGTCCCCCAAAGCCTCATGTAGTCATTGGGCGGGGACTTCTAGAGTTTGAGACTTGATCCATGATCCCTGGGATTATGGGTTTTAGTACTGATGGGATTATGGGTCGAAGTACTTCTGGGATTATGGGTGTAGCCTAAGGCAGGGGCTAAGGCGGAGAGCCTGAATGTAATATAAACACAGACAGAGAGACAGACTCAAGATGTTGCTGCTGCTCTGCTGCCCTGTTTGGTTGGCTGCCTCTGCCACCATTTTGTTGCTGTTCTGCCGCCTTGAACTGGATGCTCTCCGCCCTGCTCCACTCAGCCTTGGGCCAACCGAATATGGACTGAAACCTCCACAAACTGTGAGCTAAATAAACCTTTCCTTCCTTCATTTTGAGTGTCGGGTATTTGTCCCAGCAACGAGCAAAAAGTAACTAAGAGAATGATTCTGTTCACTTTCTATCATATTGTTTGAGGCCTAGGGTACCTAGCTGTTAGCACCACTGATCAGTGGGTGACTTTGCCTGAGGTCATGATTACACTGACTTACCCACTTGAAACTTCTAAAGATGCTATTTCAGATAGCCGTAGCCATTCTAGGAAGGTGAATGGATTTTAGACTGTGACCTAAATGACAGAAAGCTTCATGCAAAAAAGGAAGAGTGTAGTGGGTGGGAACCCTACATGACAAGAGCTCGTTATGTACCAAACAGCTCTTCTCAGGATCCGCACTTTCCTCTAATCCTAGTAATTTTTCCAGCTATGAAAAGGTGAAAGCAGAGCCCCTTTTTCCTGATGATGTCTGTGGCATGTTAGGTATGTACCTCAGGTATACACAGACCTTTGCTCTCTTGAAAATCTTCAGGCACTGGACAATTTTGACTCAATTTGACCAAGAACAAGTAGAGTTTCCCTCAAGCCATGGCTACTTTACTGGGCATGACAGCATGGCAGACATTGCTTCTGAGGGTACAACATATCTGCACATGTTCTAGTCTTTTCTGGAATGCTCTCCTTCAGACTTAAAATAGCCTGTGTTCAACTTCTTCTTTCCTAAAATAGAGAATGAGCCCAAACTTACCTTGCAGGTTGTTATGAATGTTAAATGAAAGAACTTGTGAAAGTGCTTGGAGAAAAATAAGATATTTATTGTGGTTAGAGATACAATATTAACACAACACATAGATACCAGTTGGTACACATAATTGCATAACTAATCATCCTCCCTCAAAATGTTCATTAAAATTCACCCTTGCTCTGAGTTCCAACTATTATAACCCCAGAAACTCTGATAACATCTAATATACTACATGCCACATCGTAACATTTCCTTCAAGCAACCCTGTCAGGAAATATCTTAACAGCAAACAGGTTTAGAAAAGTTAGGTGTTGACAAGACAAGAAGTCAGTGAGTGCCAGAGGCCAGACTCATACAATCACAGCAACAAGTCCAAACTGTGTGCTGAGACCCTGTTATCAAACAAATAAACAAATAAACAAATTTAAATGGTTCCATTAAAAAGAAAACAGATTTTGTTGCTCTATTGTAGAGGCCCTGAGCTTGACCTTCAGCAGAGAAAAATATAATTTATTGTCAGCACTGAACAGATTAATTGCTTCTGAGATTCTTTGGGAGCCTCTTATTCCATATTTCATCCCTCGTTCTAACAAGATTATAATAACGTGGAGCTAAGATTTAAATTATACACCCTTTCTGTTTATATTTTCTTCAGCATGCTGCTATCAAAGTTAGGATATCTGGTTGGGCATGGTGGCGCACGCCTGTAATCCCAGCACTCGGGAGGCTGAGGCAGGAGGATTGGTGTGAGTTCCAGACCAGCCTGGGCTACAAAAGTGAACTCAAGGCCAGCCTGAGCTGCATAGCGAGACCCTGTCTCAAAAAGACAAAAACAAAACCAAAACAAAAAACCCCTAGAATCAAAGAGGAGACAACTCTGGATGCAGCAAAGGCTTCACACGAAAGGGACACATTCCTAGGAAAAAAAAAAACCTGTCTTAAGGAGGTTTGGGGAAATACACCAGGTCAGATGTGTCAGCCTGTGCATGAACATCTGAAAAAAAAAAAATTAGGATATCTGAGTCACTGTCCCTAGGCAACTAGAGAAGGAAGGAGAGACAGGATAACGATGCTAAATTGTACACTCCATTATCTTAAAATATATTCATTCTGTGTTTTTCAGTAAATGAAAATATCTGAACTGCCTATCTGCAGTATTTACTACAAAATATTGCATTTATATAATCATATATTTTTATATAAACCTGTATCTTTAGTTTAACACAGTGTCTATTAATTAAACATTTAATAAAATTATTTTTCACTTTCAGTTAGGGTTAGTATTTATGTAGGTCTTTTTTTTTTTTTTTTTTTTTTATTGTGGGACCAGAGTTCAAACTCACGACCTTGCACTTGCCAGGCAGGCATTTGTGCCTCAGAGCTATCTTCCCGGCCCCTATATAGTTTTTATTTTGTTTTGATTTTTATAGTTGGGATGCATAGACCATTAAACTTCAATCTTGTTCGTTGTTGGGATTTCAGACTGGCATTGATTTAGATTTGAGGGGTATATAGTCTATATTTTCTGTAATGAAAAGCATTGTTCACTTTGATATGTATATTGAGACTTGTGAGTATGTGTTGTTCACAAGGTTCCACTGCTTTCACACAACTCATAGATTAGGAAACATTTTTCATACCCTGAGAAGATACTTGCGTATGTGTTGTAGGTTATGAGTCAGTGCCGAAAGAAACAACGAGAAGACCCGATGAATGTAGCTTCAGATCTGACTCTCTCAAAGTGAGCCCAGAACTCCAGAAGCATCTCAGTTTTATTTAGGGCCAAGGAACATGCTCACATGCATAATCACTTTACTAAAGAAAGACTATAATCTCTATTGACCTTCACTATTTGTCTAATGCTAGGCTCACACAAATGTTAAATATAAAGATTATAAGGAGGGGAGGAGATAACCATGAACATCCCAAGCAAGCAAGGAGACAACAGTCAAGGAGCCATCAGGATAAGCTGCTATCTGCCTTCTTCAATCCCAGCTTTCTGAAATCCCCAAGTAACAGACTACAACTGGCCTTGGGCTTTGTTTATTGTTCTCTGCTTCTTAAGATGCTAGTTTCTCATCTCCACACATATGTGCCAACCTAATTATATGTTATATCAAGTACCTAAACTTGCCCATTTTACTTTTAATGTTGGAGCCAATACAGTATTATCATTTATGTAAAATTTTATGCATTCTTACCAACAAAATTTTATTTTCATGCTTATATTGTGAGAACTTTTAGTTGTGATATTTCCATCCCATGCAGCAAAAAATAAACCCCACTGCTGCTTTTCTAATTGCTACAGATCATTAGAACCATGACTTGTTTCCAAAGGCATATCCTGAATTGTAATAAATCTCTCCAAAAAATACTAAAAGATAAAATAAAATAGGCTGGAGAGCCGGGCGTGGTGGCGCACGCCTGTAATCCCAGCACTTGGGAGGCTGAGGCAGGAGGATTGGTGTGAGTTCGAGACCAGCCTGGGCTACAAAAGTGAGCTGAAGGCCAGCCTGAACTGCATAGCGAGACCCTGTCTCAAAAAGACAAAAAAAAAAAAAAAAAAAAAAGACTGGAGAGACAGCTCCGTGGCACAAGCACCTATCTGGCAAGTGCAAGATGGTGAGTTCGAACTCCGGTCCCGGCAAAAAAGATGAAAATTTAAAATAAATAAATAAATAAATAAAATAAAACAAATTGTACACTCCAGGAAAGAGACGACAATCAAAGTTTCAGGAAAGAGGCACAACTGTCATGGACGTTTTGGGATCGGTTGGTGATGGGGGTCCCGCGGAGAAGTCGGAACAAGAGTGGCCGAAGTTCACGTATCTAAAAACACAGGCGTGCATTGTGAGTTTGTGTGGCGGTTCTGTTTTCTGCTGACATCATGAAAAGACGAGGTCTTGAAAGTTAAAAGAGTTAATGTAAAAACGGCCGGAATAGGAGAGGGGTACTCTGATCCGACACCGAAGTTCCGTATCCCCGGGCCCCAGACAAAGGTAGCTAGGAGTCTTCACTTGGGTTGTCCGAGTCCACCACGGCTTCTGGAGGCGCAATCTCCGTGACCTTTGCGCTCGCCATAGCACGGGCGCTACACTACTTCGTTTGCACTCTATGGTCGGCGCCCACGCGCGCAGCCCTTCTTTCCGCACAAAGACCATAGAAGGCGGCGTACGCGCAAGCGCTCTGTGTCTCTCTGGGGAGAACGTCGTCACCCCGCCCCCTGGCCAAGGCGTGTAACACAACGCCTGCGCTGTGAGGGCTTTCAGGATTTATTTCACGCTGCGGGCGGTGGTGACGTGATGAGTAGTCAAGGAACGGAAGCCGGGAGGGAACTAGGGCGGAAGGGGATCAGGGTCCAGGATTGTGTTCGGGTCCTTGGGGGTTCCGATGTGGTCCCCTGAACGGGAGGCCGAGGCCTCGGCCTGGGGAGACCCGGCGGGCCTCCTGCCCCCCGAATGGGAGGAGGATGAGGAGCGTATGTCTTTCCTGTTCTCCGCTTTCAAGAGGAGTCGCGAGGTGAACAGCACCGACTGGGACAGCAAGATGGGCTTCTGGGCGCCGTTGGTGCTGAGCTACAGCCGCCGCCAGGGGGTGGTGCGCCTGCGTCTGCGGGACTTGCAGGAGGCCTTTCAGCGCAAGGGCAGCGTCCCGCTGGGGCTGGCCACGGTGCTGCAGGACCTGCTGCGGTGAGGGGCGGGCCGGGGCCCGGGCTCGGGCGGGGGCGGGGCGGCTCCCCGAGGCCAGTCCTCCTGTGTGTGAGGGCGCCCCGGGTCCAGCCCTGGTCCGGCCCAGAGTGGGCACAGGAGGCACACAGGGAGGCCAGGTCACGGGTGTTTGGAGGGGTGAGCTCCAGGGCCGGGGCTAAGGCCAGTTAGCCGCGTTGCACATGTCACTGGGCTGGCAGAGGTGACAATGACTTGTGTGCAGTGAAAATGAGTTGTCCGTGTATCACGAGGTAGGAGGTAGGCGATAGGAATTCACTGAACTAAGGAAGATTAGAGCAAAGAACAGTGTTTGTGGGCGAGCTGTAGTAATCTTGCGAATGAGCCCGACACAGGCAAGCACCTGGCCTTTCCCAGCCTGTCTTCGGCACAGGCTGTTGCAGTAGATAGGGCATGGGGGAAGATGAGGGCTTTCCTGAGTGCCTGGGTGCCCTGCAGGGGTCTGGAGGTGACAGATGCCTGGCAGGAGTAGCATTTTGGAGGTACCTGAACAGGTAACATTGTTACTTGGTAGATGACAGCATTTCACAATATGCAGATACTTGTCACCTGACTCTTTCCACAGTCTTAGGAAAGAGATAATAAAATTCACCTTGGAGAACAGGAAGGGAAACAGAGTTGAGAGAACAAGTGACTTGCTTACTCAGCGGGTTAGGAGTCACTTCAGGACTGGACTCCTACTCTGGATTTTAAATTGCTTGCACTTCACACTATATGCATAGTACTAGGATCAGTACCAATCATGGCACTTCTCTCAGTGAATGAAGGAGAAAGTCAACTCTGATAGCTCTTACTTTTTTCCTGATGGAAGGATCTGGCTTCTGTCCTGTTCTCAGTACCTTTCCATTGGCTGACCTTGATGTACAGGCCTTTCAGAATTTCTCCTTTCTTAGAAAGTGTGCTGTGGAGAAAGTTTTGTGTCATTCCTGAGGTGGGGAACAGGAGACAGTAGCTGAAGAAACCAGTGGGGGACAGCAGCAGAGTGGGCCTTCTATGGTAGGACAGTCTTTTCCCACTTCGAATCCAGAGATCTCCTGAGTGCTGCTTCTTTACTGAAGCTTCTTGGTGCCTGACTGAGTCTGACACCTGAAAAATTTCTAAGGAAGAGATTTCCCCCACAGAAGCAGCACAACATAGCACTGAACAGCTTTGCAGGAGGGCTCTGCTGTTTGTTAAATCATGTGACCCTAGACAAACTATATAGCTTGACAAATCACAACATAGAAGTGACAGTTGTACGTACATTTATTGTGACAATTTGAGGATACTTATGTAGTGCTTAATATAATTACTTCAGTTGCTGTTGTATTACTGATACCAGGAAGTACCTCATCTTATGTCCAGCTTAGCTTGGGGCTAGCTGGAAGCCCCATCCATCTCTGTACATCTTTGTGTTTTTCCCTTTGTGCTTATGGTGACCCATTGTTGTTACTTGCATTTCATTGCTTTGAGCTATATTTATAAATGGAAAAACTCAGTGCAGACGCAGTACCTCCTGGGTCCCTGGAGTCTTACTTGGGTGCTTGCATTTGGAGACAGATTCTGGCTTCTGTCTGGCCTGCCCCTTTACCTTCTCAGGGCCTCAGTTTCCTTGCTAGTTACCTGGTTACCATGCTAATGACACTATTTGTCTTGCATTATAAGGTTGAGCGCTGGAGCATAAGCAGTGCTACTGGAAGTGTCCAGTGTAGAGTAGATGCCTGATAAATGATTGCTGTTATGATAAATTTCTCTTTTAGCTAAGGAGGTAGGTAGGGGCTCGCAGGGGCCATTACATTAAGTGCTACTCTGTTCCTTTCTCCTTTCCCTATAGTCGAGGGGAGCTGCAGCGAGAATCAGACTTCATGGCCAGTGTGGACAGCAGCTGGATCTCCTGGGGGGTCGGCGTCTTCCTGCTGAAGCCCCTCAAGTGGACTCTGTCTAACATGCTGGGGGATAATAAGGTTCCTGCCGAGGAGGTGCTTGTGGCTGTGGAGCTGCTGAAGGTGAGTGTGCAGAAGGGAAGGGCGGGGGCCACCTGTGTGATGACAGGAGTGTCTGCTGTGTGCAATCTTGAGGAAGACTTGCTTACATGGTGACAGTTGATTTCTGCATGTATCCATCCTCCCTTGAGCTGTCCTTTGCAGCATTATGATTAGTTACGTGCCATCCTTGGTATAGACGTCATCTATAACAAACAGTTGATTCCTTCCTGGGATGTGTAAGGAGCACTGATAAGTGATAATGTAGGAACTACTGTGCCTTCTGTAGTATAAATTAGCCAATAAGTTCTAATTTCTTCCTCAGAATCTGTTCATTTTCCCTTCCAACTTGGTGAGGGTGGCCTTCCATTCTCCCTGCTTTGGGCTGCCACCAGGACTCGGTCCTGTCCTGCTCTTCTGTACAGTGAACCTCCTCCCTGCCTGCATCCTCCTGCTGTACTCTGCTGGCATGGCTGCCACCCTCAGTGACGAGAGCAAGATGCCTCCTTGTTTCAGCTGGTCTGTGTCGCCCAGATGGGGCTCTGCGTGTATGCCCAAGTAGGGAGGACGCTTAGCCACTCTGCAGCCCACACCCGCCTCTAGTGCTCTTCCTGTGCCTCCTTCTTCAGTGTGCAGAGACCATAAGAAGGTGGCCTCAGAGCCCGCCTTCCATTTTCTGTCTTGCCCTGTGTAGTTCTACCTCTTCATGCTCAGAGGGCAAAGTGACCTTCTTCCCTTCCACGTGTACTTCTGAGCCTGCCCCCTGTTCCTGCCCCTGTGCCCCCTCAGCCTTTGCTTTTCATATTTTGTCTCTCAGTGTTCTTTTCCATAGCTTCAACCCAACCCACCTAGTTTTTCCCATCACAGGTTGATGGATGATTCCTGGCTCCTGCCAGCTACCATTCTGTCTCTCTCTCCACGTCTGCCTATCTGTCTGCCTATCTGCCTGTCTTTCCCTCTCTCTCTCTGACTCTCTGACTTGGATTTTCTCTAAAATATAGCAGATCTCCTTCAACCAGACTATTCCAATAAAGCTGTTCCAGCACAGGGTTCTGGAACCTTGAAGTGGGTGGGTGTTTATAAGGTTGACTGAGCACAGATAGCCAGAGTACAGGGCTGCAGATGGTGGTTAGTTTTGAAAATTACAGACCAAGCCCAACCTCAGGGTATTTACACCTCCCTAGAGATCTCTAGCCAGCTGGAGTCAGCATAGAATCCCACCCCCAAGGGAAATGCTAGCTTTTCCTCACTTAGGTAAACTCCAGGGCTCCGGGCCTTACCTGAGGCTTCCTATTCACCATGATGTTTGACTGACCCACATTTTCTTCACTCTTTCTTTGTCCACACTGTGACCTTGTTCTCCAGGTCTGTCATAGTCCCCCCAGTGCCTTGCAGGGTAGGCTGGGTGGTTCTTGGCCAAATTCAGGTCTTCCCTGCAGACCTTTACCTCACATGTTTCTCCAACCTCGGGTGAAAAGCAGTTAGGTCCACGGGCCCCAGAGATGTGATGTGACTCAGTCTGACACCAGAGGGTACAGAGTGGCAGTCAGGTGGCGCAGAACTATACAGTTCTATGGAAATCAGAAATTATGTTTGGTAGCAATGTTGTGTAGGTCCGTTTAGGCAAAGAAATAAGTGCGGTGGTGGCACATGTCTGCAATCCCAGCATTCTGGGAGACTAAGGGAGGAGGATTAAAGGTAGGAGCCCAGCCTGGATAAGTTAACAACTCAGCAAGACCCTGACTCAAAATAAAAAGTAAAAAATGACTGGGGCTGTAGCTCAGTGCAACGGCCCTGGCTTCAGTCTCCAGAACTACAGAAATAATGAAGAGTAGTACATCTGCAGGCTCTCAATGGCACGGACTGCTAAATTGATGCTCACTTCACTAACTGAACCCCTTACCATTGGCTTGAATAAGTTGTTTCCTTGGCAGGGCTAGGGCTGGAGGCCTTCCTTATGTTTACGACACTACAGGGTGTTACCTGGGTATAGAAGAGCAGGATGCAGACGTAGAGAAAAGCCTGCCATTGAGGGAGATTGGTTTTCCTAAGCCCAGACATAGAAAGCATCCAATAACTTGTCAGTTTCTTTTAAACAGCCCCCAAAATACATAACAAAGCAAAAATTGCCTGTGATTTTGCTTTGGAAAAGCATACAAAGAATTGCATTTCCTTTGTGTTTATCCTATTCTATTCTTTGAGTATGTTCCTTTCCCATTGGTTGTGTGTGCTTGTGGTCTTTTCCTGTGGACCCTCTTACACACTCTGCGGTATTATTTTTCATTCTGTTTTCTTAATTAGCATTCACTCCTGAAATACCTGGCCTGTCTGTTCTATGAGTACCTTTTATTAATGCCATGGACCATTAATCTGTCTGTGTGAAGGCACCATACAGGTCTGCCCACGGTAGCTTTATAGAGTTGCTATCTTGGCATGGCTAGTCTAATGGAAACTTAAGATGCTGTCTTACTGACTCTGCTGCCTTTGATACTTCTGCTCACTCCTCGAAATTTCCCTTTTCCTGGAATTTGGGCACAGCAGACTCCTTTGGTTTCTCCTGAGTGCTGTCTGGGTCCCTTGTGGGTCCCTTGTGGGTCTCTTGACTGCTTAAGCATTGGTCATCTTCCCATGTCACTTTCCTCCGTGGGCTGTCCCACTTACACCAGTGATCATTATTACCAGCCATGTGCAGAAAACTCTGAGTTCTCTGTCGTGGTGTCTCCGTGGAGCTCAGATTTGTATGTCCGCTGTCTCCTGTACCTGCCTTCTTGGTTGTCCCGCAGGGATCCCAAGCAGCATGTCCCAAGTGGTTTGTCTTTCCTGCAAAAGCAGCTTCCCTGGATTTCGCTGTTAGCGGCATGGCATCTCCCAGTGACTCAGGTGGGAGCCCAGACCTTCCTCTTTCTTTTTCCTTCCACCCTCTGCTCAGCCATTGTGCACAGTCAGTTTTACCTCTGCGTTTCGCCCGAATCCACCCTCCTCTCCCGCTATTTGCAGATCCTCTCTGTTCGGCTCCATGTCTTCTCTTGCATAAATAGTGCCTGCCTCCACTCGTGGCTCCACAGTCCTTCAGAGCTGCCAGCCAGCTCTCAGTCTAGCTGTGGTGGTCCCTCCAGGGTCTGTCCACCCTGCCTGAATACTCACAGCATGTAGAGGAGCTTCCATTCCCGCCATTGCCCTCCCGTGACAGATCCGCTGGATTGATTTTCGCTTCTGTGCTCATAAGTGCCTCTTCCCAAGATCTCCCTGGACTTCCTTCCCGAGATCATCACCGCAGTCCTCAGGCTTCAGCTCCATGACCTTTTTTTTTATTAGTGCTGGGATTGACCTCAAGGCCTTAATGCTAAGTTCCTACTCCAGCCTTTCTCAAAAAAAACCGTCTGAATCCTTAGGTTCCTCTGTGTGTATTCCCACAGCATCCTGTGCCTGCCTCAGTAGATACCTGATTGCAGAAGTGATATGCACATTTGAGGGAAACCGGCATCATGTTGTGGAGCTTCTGCATCTTCTCTTCCCACTAACCCTGCCCTCTGCCCATCACATACTTTGCTCTTTGATTCTTTATAAACTCAGTCACACCCATGACTGTGGTCTCCCCAGTTGCCTTAGAAATGAAGAGTCTGAGGTGGGAAGGAGATGTAGGTATCATCTCACTCACTGGCACTTCTGGCTGTGAGAGGGATGCTGAGCCTGTATGTCTCTTCAGGTGCCGCATCGTGTGGGCCAGCAGACGTCAGGCTCTGCAGTGATTCATGGCCAGTTTCACCACACTCCCTCCTAAGGAGCACAGCCAGGGAGAGGCACACACGGGAAGTCCAGGTGGAGCTCGAGCTGGAGCCTGCATCTCATGTACCTCATTTTGTACAGTCACCACCTTAGCTGCAGAGTTTGAAGGGAACACAGATTCCTTTTCCTTTGTTAGAAGCCACTGGATTAGGGAGGATGGGCCTGCTGCTCCCAACTCTTGCCTTCCCTGGGCACTCTGAAGTTCTGGGCTAGGTTTCACCCAGGCCTGTGAGCCCCTTTGCCCTTTCCACAGGAAAAGGCTGAGGAGATGTATCGCCTGTACCAGCACTCGCCCCTGTCCTCCCACCCCGTGGTGGCTCTGTCGGAGCTCAGCACCCTGTGTGCCAGCTCCTGCCCGGATGAGAGGACCTTCTACTTGGTGCTGCTGCAGCTGCAGAAGGAGAAACGGGTCACTGTCCTTGAGCAGAATGGGGAGAAGGTAGGAGCCCTGCCCATGCGCTCCTGTCACACAGTGGTTTGCTTGGGTCTTGGAGGGGCAGCAGTGATTTGTCCATCCCCGTCCCACAGATTGTGAAGCTTGCCCGGGGGCCACATACCAAAGTGTCCCCTGTCAATGACGTGGATGTCGGGGTGTACCAGCTGATGCAGAGTGAGCAGCTCCTGTCACGCAAAGTGGAGTCCTTATCCCAGGAGGCTGAGAGGTGGGTGGCTGTCCTGGCAGACTGTCCGCAGAGCCCCTGTATTGACTGTGCTGTTTACAAAAGTGCTAACTGCTCAGTACAAATCCCTTAGAAAACACTGAGTATCACAGAGAAGTACAATGTCAGTTCTGCCCCAGCGATGACAGTTCTAACATGGTATCCCTTCTTCCATGGCAGTGTCTGTTTAGCCAGCATTTGTTGAGCCAGGTGTCATCTTAGGGGCAGGGTTACAGCAGCGAGCAGGGCCCTTGGTGCCTTCACAGAGCCTTTCTGAGGGACCTCTGCTCTCCCCTGGGTGCCTGCACACACTCCATGGTAATAGCCACAGATGTGTCTCTAAGAGGAGGACAGACAGCCAGTGGATCGGAACTTGGCCCCTCTCCTCTCAGTGAGAAAAGGGCGCACAGGCGACATATGTGTCCTGTATTGTAGAGGTTAGGGACTGATTCCTTGCCCTGCCATGGGGAGGGGTGGGTTTGATCTTTAGGTCCAAGACCCTTCTACCCAGTGTGATTCTTGGCCTCTCTGGGACTCTATCACCCATCTGATAGAGTCTTCTGCATCTGTCTGTTGTTTGACAGGTGTAAAGAGGAAGCCCGCCGGGCCTGCCGAGCAGGAAAGAAACAGCTGGTGAGCTCTCTTCCCCTGCAGCCATGTGCGATGTTCGGCTGACTAGAAGGGGTGCCCAGCAGTTCTGAGAGTGGCCAGCTGGGCATCGGGAACAAGCTACAGGTGGCCCAGAGTCCACAGCTGGTTTTGTCTTGTCTTACATTTTGAGACAGGGTCTCACTACATAGTTTAGACTCATCTTGAATTCACTATGTAGCCCAGCCTGGCAAGGAATTTGGAGCAGTGCTGCTGCACCAGCCTCCTGAGAGCTGGGATCGCAGGCTTCTGCCACCATGCCTAGCAACAGATTATATTATGTATGACAGCAAAGGTCTGGGGTAGCCTTACCACCTGGGAAGGGCTGCCTTCCTCTTGCTTTGTGGCCAGCTCTGTCCAGCCCTAATCTAAATTATATGCCCACAGGCACTGAGGTCCCTCAAGGCCAAGCAGCGGACAGAGAAGCGCATCGAGGCCCTGCACGCGAAGCTGGACACTGTTCAAGGCATCCTGGACCGCATCTATGCCTCTCAGACAGACCAGATGGTAACTGTGCCCTTGCCTTCAGCTCACAGCTTGCTTCAGCCTCTGGCTGTGCTATTGGGGAGCAACCTGGCTGGGCTGCCTTCACTGCCTGTGGGAAGTTGGGCCCTGCGGGCACGAGTTGGGGCCAAACCCAAAGCTGTCTTTCGGGGTTAAGCACAATTATCTGGATTTTTCAGGAAATATCCTTTGCACTGAGAACTGGGCCTTCTCTTTAGGTTTTCAATGCCTACCAAGCTGGGGTAGGAGCTCTGAAGCTGTCCATGAAGGATGTCACGGTGGAGAAGGCAGAGAGCCTGGTGGATCAGATCCAGGAGGTACAAGGAGGGGCTGAGAAGGGAGGGAGGGAGAGACACCCACAGAGAAACAAGTCACAGAGGACAGACATAGTCTTGTTGCAGTCCCCTTTCCCAGACTTGACTCTGCGACTCTGAGGAGCCTTTCCCTGGTGCTTTGTAGCTCTGTGTTCCTCTGAAGACCGTGAGATCTCAGCCACCATGCCTAGTTCAGGGCTTTGCACTTGTCTCTTACAGCTGTGTGACACCCAGGATGAAGTTTCTCAGACTCTGACTGGTGTGGTAACCAATGGCTTAGGTGAGTTGCCTGGGTGACACTTTCTTCTCTGTCTTCCTTCGTGGGAGGTTGTACTCCCTTGTGCCATGCTAGGTCTGATCAGGACTTTCCCAACGTGGGAGGCTCCTCCCTGCAGGTCACCCACAGGAGTAGTTGGAGGGAATTGCCATTCCCGTCTCCGTGCTGTCCAGTGCCTGAAGACCCCCTGCACTGTCACAGTCCTTCCTCACAGGGCCCCGCTGGCAGGTGGTTCTATGGGAGTGATGGCGAGCCTTTCTAGAGACTGAGGACCCAAACTGCAACCCAGAACTCACTTTCTTATCACCAAGGGCCAACACTGCAGTTATACCTAAGTGCTGAGGTTTTAGTTTTAAAAAACAACTGCTTCTCCCATTGTCGTCACAGAGGGCTGTCTGTGCTCATTGCAGTGCCCTTGCAGTGCGCGTGTCATGCGTCCCCATCCTGGCCCTAGGGCAAAAGGAGTCAGGCTCAGTTCAGTGGTGCCAGCAGAGTCTATGTCCTTGGTGACCTAGCTCTGCCTGTGGACAGGGATCTGCTTGCGGGTCCCCTTCGCTTCCTAACCTGCAAGGAGGCCCAGGCATCGTTTGGAAAGCTGAGCTGGGTTTCAGAAAATCCTAGAACTAGAAGCCTAGTTCTGGACTCATTAATACATTTCCTCCTTGAAGCTAATATGTTCTTAACGTTGCTGCTGCTTCCTAGATTTTGACAGCGAGGAACTGGAGAAGGAGTTGGACATCCTCCTTCAGGACACCACCAAAGAACCTTTGGAACTGCCTGACAGACCCCCATGTTACACCAACAGTGTGCCTAACCCTAGGATCTCTGATGCTGAACTTGAAGCTGAACTTGAGAAGCTGTCCTTATCAGAGCCAGGTATGGGCTGTGTTTTAGGGTTGCTGGTGGGCCTGGGACCCTCTGGCTGACCAAGGAGGTAGGCACGGAATGGATGGGTTTCAGCCCAACCGCTCGATCAGCCTGGAAACCAAAGCTCTATAAGGAAGCGTGGGGGAGGGTGGGGAGAATGCTGTTACATTAAACCTCAGTCCCTTCCCAGTAGTCAGGAGGCTGAGGCAGAAGGATCACCATGAATTCAAAGCTAGCCTGAGCTACATGGTGAGACCCTGTCTCCAAAAAACTCAGTCCCTTACATACAGGAATGCTTCCATCATAAAGATCTTCCTGCTACAGTGCTGTCATTTCTTCTTGCAGATTTGGTCCCAAGCAGTAAATCTCCAAAAAGGCTATTGGAACCAACTGTCTAAAGCCATTGTAGGACCCTCAAATGAAGGACCCTCACATCAAAGAGAGACCAGCCTCGTGTGTACATAGTAACTTAAACAAGAAATGCTCAGAATTGATTGAAGATGAGGAGGGAGAATCACTCTGGTATATCTGGATGCTGCACGCACAGCAGGACAGATCGAATCTCCGGAAGCAGTGCTCAAAGCTTGCTCCCAGCGGGTGTCCTGGACCTGCCTTCTCATCCTGATAGTGCCACAATTTCTACAGTCCCGTGTGTGACCTGTTGTCATAGCCTGCAGTTCTTGCCAGTGGCTCAGTTAGGTTTGTCTTCACCCACCAGCTTCATTCCAGCCAGTGAAGGTGAAAAATTTGCAGCTTTGCCAAATCAAAGTCAGTGCTCTCCCCAGCCCTAGCATTTTTAGACGGATTTGTTCTGTCTGTAATGTCCATTAAACAATGTCCTGTCCAACTCCATTTTCACTGGTAATGAGAAGAATAAGAATCAAGTACTTTGTAAATTGGAAGAGGTGTAACAGCTGCTGCTTCACGGAGAAAGGTGCAAGGTTTTTCTCTGTCAATGTCAGATTCTCCAGATGTTCCGAAAGAAGGTCATCCCTGAGTGGCTCAGGGTCTTGACAGTGGAAGGGGGACTTGTGTGGTTAGGGGTGCAGCTCTTCCATCGTAATGCAGCTCCGCTGAGGGTGGAAAGAGTCAGTCATTCTTGATGTTTTTGAACTTGAGTGGGCAGAGGCCAAGGTGACTACAGGGCCCCATGGTGTGCAAACCCCATGTGCTTTTTTAGAGGCAAAGCTTTTGCCTTGCCCCTCGTGGAGTTATGTACATAAATGCTTATTCCAAAACAAACCACATAACACTACTCCTTCCTCTCCCTCTCCTTTGAGAGCCTGACCCACACGGACAGGGACCCTGCTTGAAATGGAGCATCATTTTCTGTGTAGCCCACTGCTTGGGGTGAGGCCCTGAGCTGAGGAGATGTGCAATAGGAGCAGGTGGCTGTGGCCTCCATGTGTCCTGGGCCCTGCTTTAGCCCCTCCCTGCCTCCTTCAGTCCACCTTCCCCCTTCCTGGGATGGACTAGGAGAGGGTGTGCAGGGCAGGCAGGAGTGAGTGTGAGTGCTCCACTGAGGAGAGGTGACAACCACACTGCCAGTCTGTAGCCCAGGCCAAGGATTCTGCCTGAAGTCCTGCCCTGCTGCTCTCACTTTGCAGAGGAGAGCAGGGGAATTGGCTCTGGGGTAAAAAGTATGACTCTGCTCAACAAATTTCTTTTCCACTGAACTTTGGTAAATGGAATTGGGGGTGAAGAGAAACAATCACTATTTTTTTCTTTTTTATCTGGTAAATAATTAAAAGAGAAAACCCTGGTGTTGTCCTGTCTTCTGTAAGCTCTTTCTGCCCACCCCACCTCCTACCCCTGGCCACCTATGTATCCATACTTTGGTTCTAATATCCCAATGTGAGCCCTGCTCTAGGCACGATACCCTGCGGGCACTAGGCTTTGAGACCAAGTTCAGGAAGCAGGCTAGGTCACCCACAGTGCCAGGTGAGTCAGGTGAGCTAGCTGGGAAAACTATTGCGGGCACCAGCCCACAACCCAGGGCCTGAAAGGAAACTGAAAAGAGTTGAGCTGACCAGTACATGAGGTGGGGTCATGCCCAGGTATGTGTACAGGTAAGCTCCCTCTGGAAGGAAGTGCCCGGGACACAGGCAGCTCCTCATCTCTTGTTGAGTTTTCCCAAGCCACTGATGTCCTCATTCAGCATTTTGCAAAGGAGGCCAAGTGGCAGAAGTTGTGGTGTATCTGAATGTGCTGCCGTCTCCCAGCTGGATGGCACTACTGTGTTCTGTATCAGGGCCTGGACACCCACCATGTGGTGATGAAAACACCTCTAAATTAACATCTTCATGGGCTTAGATAAACAAACTGTGGTGGGGAACCAGCTGTACGCTTTTTGGAGAGGCAACTGGACAGTAAAAATGCCTTCATCTCCATCATGGCACGTGGCTGGATATCTACCCTATTGTTGGGAAACCAGCACCGGCATCTTCATGAGTGTCATTAAATGTGGTTCCCACAGTGTTTGCAAAACCCTCTACCATTACATGTAGCTGGACATTGTGGTTGGGAAACCACCCTGAGCACCTTCATGGGATGTGGCTGAAGGTTAATGTTGGGGCATGACCAGAGTCTCCACTGGCCAAACCTTCAAGCTATGGTTGGAGGCACAGCTCCAGCATCTTCATGAAATGTGGGTCTGCACACTATGGTTGGGGAAGACCTCCACCATCATCATGCGTTGACCCTTACATGGTCAGTAAATCACCTCCAGATTTATGGGATGTGAGTGAACCCCCATGTTGTGCTTAGGAAACAGCCTCCAGCGTCATCATGTGAGTGCTGGCCATTCACATTGTGATGCGTAAGCCACCTCCGACATCTGCATGGGCTGTGGCTGAACCTTCACACTAGTTACGAAACTGCTTCTAGCATCCTCATGGGGTGTGGCTGAACATTTACCGTGTGGTTGGAAAAGTACCACCAGCAGCTTCATAAAATGGGGCTAGCCCTTCATAATGTGGCTGAGAAACTGATGCAAACACCCTCATGGGGTGTGGCTGAATATTCACGGTGGGGCTGGGAGGACCTCCAGCAGCAGCAGGTGTGTGGTTGCACCTTTGTACTGGTGAGGAGTGCACTTCCAGCACCTTCATGAAATGTGGATGAACTTCCACACTGTAGTTGAGAAACTTCCTCCAGCAACTTCATACTGTGTAGCTGGACCTCCACACTGGCTGGGACTGCACATCCAGGATCCTCATGGGTTTCTAGTCCACCTTCACAGCATGGCTGGAAAGCCACCTCCAGAATCTTTATGGACTGCAGCTGAGTCTTCACTGGGACAGCACCCTGAGAATTGTTAAGGATTGTGCCTGGACCTTCAGACTGTAGGCTGGAAACCACTTCTAGCATCATCATGGGATGTGACTGGACCTTCAAATCACAGTTGGGGAAAGCACCTCCAGCATCATTTATGGGGTGTGGTTAAAAACTGACACCATGGCTAGGAAACTACCTCTAGCATCTTTATGGGCTGGGCTGACAGTTCACACTAGTTGAGAAAAATACCTCCATTATCCTCATGGTCTGAGGCTGAGCATTCACACTGCTGGAGAAACCACCTTCATAGGGTGTGATCCAACTTTGACATTGTGTTTGGGAAAGTGCCTTTAGTGTCTTGAAGGGTTATTGCTTGACATTCTCATTGTGGTTGGACTATTCTTAGATTATTCCTGAACAATCACACTGGTTGCAAAACCACCTCTAGTGTCTTCACACTGGTTGAGAGCTACCTCCAGCATCTTCCAGGGCTGTGGCTGAACCTTCACGCTATGGTTGGGACACTTCCTCAAGAATATTCTTAGCAGTGGGTGTAGTGGTGCACACCTGTGATCCCAGCACTTGGGAGGCTGAAGCAGGAGGATCAGTGCAAGTTCAAGCCAACCTGGGCTACAAAAGTGAGTTGAAGGCCAGCCTGAATTGAACTGCATAGTGAGACCCTGTCTCAATATATATATATTCTTAGCTTATTCCTAAGCCTTTTTACTAGTTGGGAAACAGTCTCTAGTACCTCCATGAAATGCGGGTAATTCTTCATATTGTGGCTGAAGAATGTCCTCCAGTGTCTATAGTGTGCACTGAACATTCACACTGTGGTTGGGAAACAACCTCCAGAGTCCTCATGGGCTGTGGCTGAGTCATCTCATTGTAGTTGGAAGCACCTCTGGGATCATCACGAGGTATGGCTTGGTCTCATACTGTCCTTGGAAAACCACCTCTGGCATCTTCATGGGCTGTGGCTGAGCCTTCACACTGGTTAGGGAAGACCTCAAGCCCTGCTGTGGTGTGTTCCTGAGCAACACTGTAGTTGGCTGGCTCTTCAGACTGTTGTGGGGAAGGCACCTCCACTATCCTCTTCAGGAATGGCTCAGCGTTCACCTCGTGGTTAGGAAACCACCCATACCATCTTCACAGACTGTGACTATGTAGTCACAGTGTGGTTTGGGCAGCCACCTCCAAGATTTTATGGCCTTGACTTTCACACTGTGGTTAGAAAAGAGCCTTCAACAGCATCATGGCGTGTGGCTAGACCTTCACATTGTCATGGGAAAAGCACCTCCATCATCTTCAGGGGAGTGGCTGGCCATTTTGTGGCTGGGCAAACACATTTATCATCTTCATGGGCTGTGGCTGAACATTCAGGCTGAGGTTGGAAGTCCATTTCGCCATCTTTGTGGGATGTAGCTGAACATCACATTGTGGTTGGGGAACCTCCAGCATCTTCAAGGGTGTGGCTCTGAAAGCCCCTCCAGGATCATGGGGTGTGGCTGAACATGTCACTGTGGCTGGCAAATAACATCCAGCATCTTCATGGGGTATGAATTCTCACGCATTCTGTGGTCAGGCAGCCCCCTCCACCGTCTTCATGGGGTTATGGCGGAGCCTTAAAGCTATGGTTGGGGAACTGTCTCCAGCATCTTCCGTGGAGTGGCTGAACATTCATGTTGTGATTAGGAAACCATCTCTAGTATCTTTGTAGGGTGTGGCTGAATCTTGTGGTAGCAAAACCCACTCCAGCATCTTTACAAAATGTGACAACATCATTCCGTGGTAGGGAAGTCATGTCCGGGACCCATCCGGTGTAGCTGGATACCTACCTTGCAGGAAGGAAAACCTTACAGCATCTTTCATCTTGTGCCTGGACCATTCTGTGGTGGGGAAATTGACCCCAGCATTTTCATTGGAGTGTGGATTGCACCATGCTGTAGTGTGGCACCCAAGTCCATATCGTCCTGGGTTTTGCCTAGAGATCTGTCCTGCTCAGGTGGATAACCTTCACATCCTCTTGTGGTGTGGGTAATCCCTGGTCTTCTCATCTGAGCAGATACCAGGAAGTTCAGCAGGTTTTGCTCTCTCTCTTGGGTTATGGTATAGACAGTCAACTTAGTTCTGAGTGTCCTACTGTAGGGACATGTCCAACATGGCTCGTGCTCCATTAAATCAGGCCCCACCTTGATGCCCAGATCTTTTGATCATAGAGGATTAGATGCCATTGATCGTGGCAGGGGCCTGCTGGTAAGGAGAGCCTTGCAATTCGAGATATCCCATTAACACTGCACCCAAACATCAGGACAAGCCATGGGGCTAAAATGTGGTGGCCAGAGACCAGAAACTGATAATTTAATGCCTTAGATTGATGTTCCTCTTTGGAGGATGTATGAAGTGTCTATCCCGTGTGTGTCTACAGGGCTTGTGATATCACGTCTCTGGACACTTAATTCCTTTAACTGCTTCTGGGTTTTCCTTTGTGTTGCTGTAGCGAGCTCTTCTGATCTTGGTTTGGATCAGTTCTCATCCCACTGCCCTCTTAAACAGTGCATCTAGCCCTTGACCAAAAATATCTTTCTTCATTCCTTATATCCTTATAGGACAGCAATGGTGAACCTTTAAATGATAGCAGCTCACTGCAGCATGCGTGCCATAGGTTTGCCGCCACGGTTAGGGCATCAGAGCATTTTATCCCATAGCTAAAAATCTAATCTTGCCAGCTCTTCTTTGAAATGGCAACACATGGCATCTGATTTCTACTGCAGAATGAATCAATGAAGAAGGAGGGGTGAGGGATGGCTAGAGGTGGAGGATCTGGGGGAATGAGATGCAGACATACGTGTAGCCTAATGAGCATCTCAGGAAATGGAGTGCAGTGAACAAAGCTCTGGAACAACTGTGTTCTGTTGCTGAAAATCCTGGAAAGCTGGGATAGGGGAGTCCTGGAAAGCCGGCACTCCAGGTGATAAATAGCAGCTTCACCTGTGGGTTCTGCTTCTTGCTTGCTTGGAATGTTAATGGTTAACATCTGTATGAACCTAGTAGTAAGGAAAAGGTGGAAGTCAATAGAGATCATGGTCATGTTTGTGAGTATGCATCGGATCCTCTTTTACTAAGGTGATTATGCACGAGATGGCGTTCACTCAGCCAAAGCTGAGTTGCTTTTTGGTTCTTTGCTCACTGAGGGCTGAGTCTAAGTGAGTCCTCTGAGCTACCTTCACTGGGTCTTCTCGTCATTTCTTTCGGCACCGACTCATAACATACAACACACAGGTCAATGGAGGTGCTGATGATAAGTCTTGCTATCTGGGCGGGAGCTGTTCTCCTAGTAGCTGCTTCCCTTCACTACTGCTGCAGTGTGGTCTCTAGGTGGAGAGCGCCCCGGGGGTTGGTGATGACAGCGGTGGAGGTGGTGGTATTGATAGCGATGGTGGCAATGGCCAATGATGTCTGCTCCTGCAGGTAGGGAGGGAAGGGGAATGCAGAAAGGGGGACGGGAAAACTTCTCCTACAAAGTTCTCAATACTCTATGGAAAACACTCCTGACACCAGATGCTGTGCACCTCCCAATTCGCTAATGCCAGCTAGCTGCCCCCCACAATCCCTGTTCTGTTCTGACTCTAACCTCAGTGAGTGCAGATCCCACAGGTTAAGGGTTCAGTCCCACACGGTTGTCCCCTACCTGGGATGCAGTCTTAACCAGTAGGATCCAGGTCACTCACAACTTCTGCGTGAGCTGGCTGCTGATCAGGTCCCCCACTCCCTCTTTGGGTTCTAAAGTTACTTGAGGGTCTTACAGCACTCAGGCAAACGCACGACTTCCGTTCATCTATTTATTGTAAAGGGTATTGCAAAGGGGGCAGCTGGGAGGCTGGATGGAGGAGAGCCCATGGCAAGTTACGGGGAGGGGTGCAGTACTGCCATGTCGGCTAGGGAGTGTCACTCTCCCTGCACCGTGTGTCAGGCGTCTTGGAAGCTCTCTGACCTCTGCTTTCAAGGAGGGATCAGATGCATTAGCCACTAAAGTGCACTAGGAGGGTGGAGTAAGGCAGACTTGGGTGATGGCATGCCCACATGTGTGACTGTTTTTAATAAATCACTGCTTCCTCCTTATGTGTGTGTGGAGGGGGGGATTGCACTTTTGGTGCAAAACATTAGTGTATTAATATTTTAATATATTAACATTAACTAACAGGTGTGACTGTTCTGTTGTTCTGTGAGCAGGGATGTATGGTTGCTGTCACTGTGTTTGGAGTTACCCTTGTCCTCCTTTAGGGACAAAAGTGGTCTGTCTTGCTGTACATACAGGATGGGACAGCGTGACCCAGAGGGGCCAGGGGACAGGAGAGTGAATTCGGCCTTCATTGGTGCCTGGAGCTATGATATCTTCTCTCCTCCTCACCCCCTCTCCCCAACCCCTCACTTCTTCTTTCCTCCCTCCCTTCCCCCTCCCTCCCTCCCTCCCTCCCTCCC
>PVJA010028835.1:0-27342 GCA_004027025.1 Myocastor coypus | reverse complement strand
AAAAAAAAAAAAAAAAAAAAAAAAAAAAAAAAAAAAAAAAACTAAAACTAAAAGAAAAACAAAAATTATATAATTTATAAAAAATACACTTTTTGTTTAGTTAAATCATGATTTTATTGCTTGCTTGAGTACATAAATTTATGCCACCAGGGCAGAGGCTGCGGATGACTCCTATTTCCAGTTGCGGGGAGGACCTGCTTGGTCTTATAGTATCGAGCCAGTCAATGAATCCGGCTCTCAATGAGGATCAGGCGGAACTTGGCATCCTTATCCTTTCTGTTCCTCTCAAGATGCTTTCGAACAGCAACTGCTTTCTTAATTAAGTGGTAGATATCCTCAGGGAGATCAGGAGCAAGTCCTTTAGACTTAAGGATTCTCAAGATCTTATTACCTGTTACAAAACGTACTTGTGCGACACCGTGAGAGTCTCTCAGGATCACACGGATTTGGGAGGGTGTCAGGCCCTTTTTGGCCAGTTTATAAATCTGCTCCTTCACGTCGTCAGACGTCAGCTTTAGCCAGGTGGGGACGCTGCGGCGATACGGCAGAGCAGACTGGGACAGGCCCTTCCCTGGAGCATGCATGCGACCCATGATGGCGACGGTCTGAAAGCAAAAGGCAAAAAATACACTTTTCATCCGATACATAATCTATTTACTAAATGTCCTCTAGAGGGCAGTACCACGCAGTGACAAATTTCATGTGGTGCCAACTGGTTAACCTAGGATATACATAAACAAAGGAAGATGTACGTCTAGATTCGCCGACATACTTTGAACAGGAAAACCTGCTGTGAAGGCAGCTATCCCACAGCCAGCTGTACTTAGGTAAAAGCACAGGAACAATTCTTAAAGATGTTGATTAGGACGTCGACAAGATGACAGATGCGGCTCTCACGATAAATTTAGAAATTTTCACACTTTCTTTTATTACGTGCTCCTATGCAGATATTCTTTGATTTATGATGGCCTTATGTTCTAATAAAATCGCCGCATGTTCAATGTATCATAAATCAAAATGTTTTCCATATGTCTCACCTGCCGGACACAATGGCTCAGCCACACAGTATATGTGTCCCATGTCCGCTCTCCTGGTCTCTGGGCTCACTGCCACTGCCTCGCACTATAAGAAAGGTCTGTGTCACCCACCTGTGACCCCAGAAAGGTTCAAAATTTGAAGTCTCAGGTACCGTTTCTCCTACACTGGGATGCTTTTTACATCATCTTAACACAACTATCATGAGTGAGGGATCATGATGGTTAGGGATCATTTGTATTCGTATTTTTCTTGCCTGTAGCCAAAATTAAAATGTTTCTGGGAAGCCCCCAATGGGACAATTGCAACAGAGATCCCGTCAAAGTCGATGGAAGGCCATTTTTATTTGTGAGAGAAGCCTGGGACTGTAACCTAAACGGGCATGCCTAGCTGAGGCTGGCCTCTTATGTTCCTAGGGGACAGAAGGAAAGCTGGGGATTTTATCAGGACAGCAAAGTCTGTGTACGTTGACATGACAGTTCACTGGCACACTGGTCCTCAAGGGAGCTGGTGAGCCCTGACTGGCTGGTGGCAGAAGGCACCGTGTGAGGCTAATCTGAGGGCCACAGTTGGCAGTTCTGTGGTCAGCTGCTAAGTAAAGCATTTCAAGGCTAGGCTGCTTCTTAGAATGTGTCTGGGAGCTAGTTCCTGGGCAGGCCCCCATGGCCCAGGTATTTCCTCTTCTTTAATGTGGGTGGTATGGCTTCATTTTAGGGGAGTGTGACAGGAATCACTATCTGGTGTGAATTTTTGCAATTCCTAAGGTGCTGGAGCAATGGCCTGCCACCTTCAGTGGAGGCGTAACCACCTTCTTAAAAGGCATGTGCTGCTCTTCCCAGGTGATAGTCACATATGGCAGAGGGCAGGTTCTGGTAGGGGAGAGCTGAGGTTGCCCGGTGGTCCCCAGGGCCAGATGTGTAGAGGATAGTGCTGGCTGAGGTCTATTGGGGCATCAGTTGCTACAGGGAACGGGTCTAGTACACAACCTTCTTTTGCAATACCACGAACACCCACTAGCCCTGTGACCCCTACCATTGTGGGGGCTCTGCTACTTCCTAGCCCCTAATGAATATTTTGGCAGAATCATGCAACACACACTACCCAGGCAAAGCCTGGCTACCACGGGCTGCCTCAAGGTATTTTGTGGGAGCCCAAACTCTTAGCACCCCACAAACCCCTGCCCATACACAAAAGAAAATAAATGGTGGCTTCTACCGCCCTCAAGTTGGCGAGTCTGAAGCCCAGGTGGACGTTTGCTACCTGGAGTGCATGGCCCAGGAAGTGCCAGGCAGTGACAGTTCCTGCAGGCCCTGCAGAAGAGAGGAGGGAACCAGCATCAGCTAGGACAGGTGGGGGCAGAGGTAAGAAGGCAGGGAGGGGGCTAGAGAAAGAGGAAGCACAGCCAAGGCAGCAGTGTGGGGAGAGGGGGCGACCGGGTGGCTGAAATAGGCCATGAGCACAGTGGAGAAGCCTATCTGAAGGCGTACACAGACCTTCCCCAGACCTCAGAATGCCTGATCTGAGCCTAATAAATGCTGTTTACTCCTTGTGCTTGCCATGGCCTCTTCATTTGCCATGGGAGGAACCCAAAGGTGGCAGCTCTAGTGTCCAAGTCCAACAGGCCATCACTGAAACATTAGGTCCCGGGCTGGGGAGACAGCGCAATGGTCTGAGCCCCTGCTCGGCAAGTGCAAGGACCCAGGTTTGGTCATCAGTACCACATTCTGTGCAGGCCCATTAACCCTAAGGTGCACTGTGCTAGCCCCTGAAACTGGGCGTGTGGGGGGCATACCTGTAATCCTGGTTCTCAGGAGGCTGAGACAGGAAGATCATTGTGACTCCAAGCAAGAGAGTGAGACCCTGTACAGTTAAATAAGGTCCTGAAAGAAAGCAGTAAAAGGGACACCTGCAGGTGGACAGAGATTTGGCTTGTGCCCTTGGCCACTTAGTGTGGAAGGGAGAGGGGCTGGAAGTAGTATTAGCATCAGCTAAGAGCAGGGTCTGGATGCAGAATGATGGGGGACAAGGAGCCCCCACAGAGACATTTGGGTGAAGCTACAGAAGTGGCCATCAGCGGAAGATCATTGTCCTGCAGTAAGACCCAACACAGAGCAACCACTGCAAATGTGTTGATAAACAATGACCAAGACCCCCACAATAAATTGGCCGAATGACGTAAGCCAATCTGAGCTAGCAGTGTAGCCTTGAGCGGCAGTAGTGCTGACCCAGTGTCCAGATGATAGGAGCAGCCCACCAGGCAGGAACAGAAGTGAAACATGGGCCCATTAGCATGGGCTTCCAATAGCCCAGTACTCCCATGGTCAAATGTCTGACTTGCCGACCACAGAGACCACGTGTGGCCCCTTTCGTGGCAGCATCCCTTCAGGAAGCTTGCAAACTACTTGGCAGCAAGTTATTTATACTGGACAATAGCCCACGTGGATATTCTAATAGTATCCAAGTATAGCTGGATTGGAGCTTAGATGTAACCCAAGCTGGATCGCCTGCCTGAAGGACCCAGCTAGTACTGCTGGGGATGCATAAAGTGTTGGATCTGCGGGCCTGGGGGTCGGCGCAGCAATCAGTAACAATATGTTCCACTGCGCCCATCACGTGGGGGGTCACCTCGAAGCTGCCAGACGAGGGAGCTCTGGAATAATCTGTGAAAAGTTCTGCAGAGATGCTTCCTCCAGAACTCTGTGTATACCCTTTAACTCAGTCAACCTAAACTCCAAATCAGCATTTACCATCAACTTGAACCAGGTCCCTGATGGGGAGAATACATGGTCCACAGGCTGGGACTGGAAGTAGAAACATTGCGTGCTGTGGAGTCAGTGGTTCCTGAGAGTGATTTGCCTGGCCTTCCCGAAAGCCTCAAGGTTTCCATCACTCAAGGGCCAATGCTCCTGTCAGGGGGCCCGGGAAGTTTCCAGCTCCTAGCTGCTGCCTGGCCACTTCGGTCTCCTCATTCAAAGAAATTGTCAGGTAAGGAAAGGAGTTGTCCTGCTGGCAAGAGATTCCCCGGAGGCCCTGTTGTTTAACCAGGACAGGAAAGAATGTTTGCCCTTCAGGCATTCCCTTTGTGCAGTCCCTGGGTTTCCCTCCTAGGGTAAGCAGTACCTGGCAAGGGCTTCAGCTCCCACCACAGCAGAGCCTGCTGAGGAAGCATCTGGTCCTGAGAGAGAGTGCCTGGCATATTCCGCCAGGCAAGCTGCTGTCTGCGCCCCTCAGGCTGCTGGAACCAGAGACTGTAGAGCCCGTAAGCCACAGAAATGGGCAGCAAACCCCAAGCGGCAGCAGGCTCTACGTCTGGGTGCCTTTTCCCTGCGTGCTCATCTAGCAGAAGAGGTAAGGCAGCTCCTGGGGCCCCTTTCATAGGGTCCCTGAGGTCATTTGGAAGGGCTCGAGCCCTGTGGCCAAATCACCTTCCCCTTGTCCCTCCTCCTAATGCCACCACATCAGCGATTCTACTTCCAAATACAAATTCTGGAGTACACAAACAGTAAGACCATAGCCATCACCCAGGCCAGAAAAGGGTAAAAGGCCTCCGAGTGGCAGAGGAAGGGCCCAGGGGTTGGGCCAACTCCAGCAGCTGCCGATAACAGTAGAAGTTGCAAACGTGCAGTCTCTCACCAGGACTTCCCCTGGGATGGAGTCTATCGCATCTCTCTGGGTACAGCCTGGACGATGAGTCCATTAGCGAGGGACAGAGTGTTCCGAGCTTCCCTGCAGGCTTGCTGGGGCTCCTCAGTGAGATTTCTGTATTCTGGAGTTTCACCTTGAAGTGTGTTTCCTGGGAAACGGGACCTCAGGTAAGTGTCCCTTCCCTATGTGTCCTATCACTGTTAAGGTCTTTATTTATTTATTTATTTATTTATTTATTTTGCAGGACCGGGGTTCAAGCTCACAACCTTGCACTTGCCCAGCAGGCGCTTGTGTCTCGGAGCTATCTCCCCAGCCGCTGTTAAGGCCTTTAGAATTGTTGCACGCCACCATGCCCGGACTCCACCACCAGTTCAGCATCCCCGAGAGCAGGGTTGGCACGGCAGGTGGGATAGAATTGTACATTTAAAAAAAAAAAAAAAATCAAAATTGTTTAGATAGTATAGGGGATTCGACTCCCATAACAAGAATCTGTGTAAGGAGCGCAGTGATGCCAAGGACCCTGATTTGCGCTAGCTCTCTGTGAGGGTTTCACAGGGCAGCATCCCCCAAAGCTAGCTTCCTCCTGCCATGTAACTCCAGGGTTTGCACCCTCACTCATGAGCTTCCAAATGGAAGGAGAGCAGCTCGTAGCCTTCACCTGAAGAACAGGGAGAATGAAGACGTGGCTTCATCAGCTCTTCAGACCCCGTTGGCACCGATCTGCCGAAGGGATGTCTGGGATTGCGGCGAGAGTTAGAAGATGACCTTGAGCTTCGCCGCACGGCCCGCAAGAATGAAGACCATGCTTAGCAATCAGACTGTGAACATTCCAGGAAATGTCGACATCACTCGGAAAGGACACACAGAGATTAGGAAGGGCCCCAGGGGAACGCTGCAGAGGGACTTCAACCACATCAGTGTGGAACTCAGCCTCCTTTCCGGGTTGACAAATGGTGGGGAAACAGAAAGGAGTTGGCAGCTGTCGCCACGACCTGTAGCCATGCCCAGAACTCGATTAAGGGGGTCGCACTGGGCTTCTGTTACAAGGTGAGGTCTGTGTGAGCTCGCTTTCCCATCCATGTCTTTATTTAGGAGAACGGGTCTCTCGTCGAAATCCGGAATTCCTTGGGTGAGAAATACATTCACCGAGTTTGTGTGAGGGCAGTCGTTGCTTGCTCAGTATGTCAAGCCCAGAAAGATGAGCTCATCCTTGAAGGAAGTGACATGGAGCTTGTTGCAAATTCAGCTACCTTGACTCAGCAGGCCCCAACAGTCAAAAACAAGGATATCAGAAAATGTTTGGATGGTGTCTGCGTTTCTGAAAAGGGAACAGTTCAGCGGCCAGATGAGTAAGATCCAGGAGCTGATCCAGCCACAGAAACAAGCTCTGGATTGCAAAGCCAATCAGTGATGTTTCAATGAGACAATAAAAGATCTTTATTAAGTAGGAAAAAAAGAAGATGACCTTGAAAGTTGTGTGGAGATAACCGAAGGGGGTGCGGGGCCGGGGGGAGGGTGTGTGGTGTGTCGCAGTCCTCACACACCCGGGTGATACCCAGGGCTGGCTGCTTTGCAATGGCGGCTGCAGTAACTGCGTGTGCTCCTTGGCCACAGGTGCAGTGACTGTGTTCCAGCCACCCAGGGCTTGACCATCAGAAACTTGTTTTCTGACGGCTGTGGAGGCTGTTTTCTCTCAGGCAGTCATAGACGGCCGCCTTCCTTCATGGGGTCAACCTCCAGAAGTTGTGATTAATTCATGACCCAGGGCTGGGAAGATGGGCATGAGTGTGCTACACCTACACACGCCCTGGAGCAGACAGCCTGCGTGCAACATCCGGAAGGGAGAGAGGTTGCCCTCTGCCTTCTCTGCCTGCTGCTGCAGCTGCTGCTCCTCTTTTTGCTCTGGCTGTCCTGCCATCTTCTGCCACCACGAACTGCTGCCCTCTGCCATGTGCCATTTGGCCTTCCTCGAGCCAGCTGAGTATGGGCTGAAAGCTCCACCACCTGTGACCTAAATAAACCTTTCCTTCCTTAATTTTGGGTGTTGGTATTTTGTCCTAGCAATGAGAGAAAAATAACTGAGACACTGGGCTACTACGCAGCGAGTTCAAGGCATAGCAAAACCACATCTTGAAAACTGAAACATGATGATGAGATAAACAGTACTATCCGTACAGAGCACCAAGCATTGGCAGTTCCAATATGAAAGGGACAACATGGAAAGCTTCGAAGATGAAAAGAAACATCTCAATACAAAAATATGCCAAAAGAGGGGCTGGGGAGATAGCTCCGAGGCACAAGTGCCTGCTGGGCAAGTGCAAGGTCGTGAGTTTGAACCCTGGTCCCACAGGAAAAAAAAAAAAAAATGCCAAAAGGGCTGGACAAATAGCTCAGTGGATTAAAGCACCTGCAAGCAGGTGCAGGGGCTGGAGGTTTAATCCCTGGGCCTGCCATGCCAGCCCTGTCCCTGGGGCAAACTGAGACTTGAGCCTGGGCGTGGTGGTGCCCCTGTAATCCCAGCTATTGAGAGGCTGTAAACAGGCAGACCACTAAGTCTGATCTAGTAGTGAGACCCTGAATGCCCTGTAGACCCTTCCCTAAAACAAACAAAATGTGTGAAAGCTATAAGCAGTCCATGCATCCTGCCTATAGTACAGTGGCCACACAGCTGCCAGGCACCCCTCATGAATTCTTCACCCATCAGCACCCCTTCTGGCCACCCTTCTCGAAGTGTCCATTAGGTCAATTGCTAATTGAAGACTTCTGAGACAGGTATGGCAACAAGATGAGGACAGTTAAGAATGAAGGTCCAGGGCCAGCAAAATAGCTCAGAGGACTAAGCACCTGCTTAAGCAAGCGCAGGGACAGGATTTGGTCCCTGGCACCACATGCTGCACCAGCATGCTGAGCTGGCTGCTGAGATCAGGTGTGGCACGGTGCACACCTGTAATCCCAGCACTGGGAGGCTGAAAACAGGAGGATCACTTCAAGTCTGAGCTGTGTAGCAAGACCCTGTGCCAGATAGATTTAAAAAAAAAAAGATGATCCACGCAAAAAAAAATAGTAGGCACAGCAATTCAGAAAATGTTTATTTCCCACAAGTGCAGTGAATATATTTGCTTCAACAGAATGAATTATAAAGACTCATATTAGGCCCAACCATGTTTATCAGGTGCATGTGTTACTTGTGTGATGTATTTTTACTACAGTAGGTCACGGGAAAAGGAGTGCTGAATTGCAAAACCCAATCTTTATCTTTTATAGGTAGTATCTGTGAAAAATGAACATATCTTTTGAGTTGTTATGTTTTTTTCTCTTTCCTTTCTGTCTCTCTCTCTCTTTTCTTTTAAACAGGGTCTTGCTAGGTAGCCTGGCCCAGGATGCTCTCGAAGTCACTGACCGTTTTGCCTCAGCCTCCTGAGTGCTGGGATTACAGGACTGTGCCACAACACACAGGCTTATATATCTTTTGTGTCATCGACCTCACTTTCACAATGAATTCTATAGGGAAAATCGTACAATTTGTTTTTTAAAAAAATACATGCATAAGCATACTTATTCTAATTGTTCAAAATAGCACAAAACTATCTTTTTGTACTTTATATAATTATGAATATATTATATGCACCTGTTGTTTTGTTAAAATGAATGCTTCTTACTGTTAAAAACAGGGTGAACAGAAACTAAAATGAAGAAGTAGTTGAACTTAAGCCAGCTTTCGATATGGAGTGATTAGAGGTAAGACAGCCTTCAGTAAAGGAGCCATAGAAAATGCTGAATTTGAGCAGGGCGTGGGGGTGCATGCCCGTAAGTAACCCTTGGCACTCAGGAGGCTGAGGCAGAAGTGACTCAGGTCAAGGCCAGCCTGAACTACATAGCAAGTCCCTGTCTCAAAAACAAATAGGGCTGGCCTATCAGCACAGTGGACTAAAGTGCCTGCTTTGGCAGAGCACAGCGAGTGGAGTCTGATCCCCAGCATGCCATGCCAGCCCTGCGGCCCTGCCTGAGGTGCATTGGGATGGTGATTGAGACCAGGTGTGGTGGCATGTGCCTGTAATCCCAATACTTTGGGAAGTTGAAAACAGGTGAATCACTATGAGTCCCATCTGCATAGTGAGACCCTGAAGACCCTGTATTCTGTTTTAACTACATTACAAAAAACAAAAAAACAAACAAAAACAAAACAAATAACAGTGAAAACGACGAGAAAATAGCTTACTCCTGGAGCAGAGTTCTGAGGGGATACATTCTGAAAGAAAGTCTCAAATGCACAAGGGCTGGGCACCTTCCACTCTCCACAGGAAAAGCAAACAAAAAGAAGTTTTTTAAGTTCAGTCTTTGGGGTAGAAAATGCATTTCCTTTAGGAAACCCTGGCGCTGAGGTATGAGGACTTTTCAATATGTAGCTATTTTGTCAGGATTAAGAACTCAGCAGATCTGTATCAGTTTCCAAGTTGCATTTGGGTCGACAAATCCTCCCCAAACCAGATATGCAGCATGAGTAGAAAGCCAAGTTTTCGAGGGTTTTTCCTTGGTGATGGAAGAAAACGAGTGCACGGTTACAGATAGGAACAGACAGCCTGGTAGATAGAAGGGGAAACGGAGGACGTCTCTGCTAAACCTTGCTGTGGTCACAGCTTTTACTGGCCCAGGGCTGGGTGGCTCCGTAGGTGCAACTGTGAGGTGGGGTAACTGCAAAAATGGGGAAAAGTGCCACGTAGAGTGGAAGACTAACCTGAGAGCACACGGGAGCCCTCACGTCAGCTTGCACAAATGCCTGCTTGAGTGGGTTTTGTTTAGGTCACCAGCTCTTGTATGAAACTGTTCTTGGCTGCTTTTGCAAGCTTGCCTTTGATTTTGAGACAGGGTCTTGCCATGTAGTTCAGGCTGGGCTTAAACTCACTGCAATATCCATTAACTCACCCTCCTGAGTACTGAGATTACAGCCATGTATCCTCGCTCCCAGCTGTGTTCTATTTATAATAAATTTACAGTAGCAGATATTTTGATAAAACTGTCAAGATTGTTACATGGCATAATCTTAAAGATGACACTGTGAGTTTTGGTGGCCTCAGGACAGGATTGATATTTTAAGTCTCTGGTAAAAGTGTAACGCCAACTGCGCGTACCGTACAGTTGAAGGTTGCTTTATGATGCGGATCGTTTACGCTTCCTGCATACTATTTAAATCTAAAATGTTGACAGTGATGGCTGTTATGCCAACTTTACTCTTTCATTTTAGATGTTTTGTTTTTTTCAGCATCTCTGTTTTATAAATTTAAAAATACTGAAACAATAACAAATCTTCATCTTGCAAACACAAGGAGGAAGCTGTCTTAACAGAAACATCCACTGTCTTTTCCCTGGGGTGGCAAATGAAGGCCTACCACAAACCTCCCTTCTATTTGCAAATGAAAGAAGAAATTAGTAGCTTATGAGAACTAAGATTAAGTGGCTATCAGGGTGGAGGGATAAAGGCTAAGAGTGACTGAAGCCTTGCTGTTGGACCTCTACATCGCATTTCACTTGCTCTTCAGCACCTTGGTAGTGTGGTTGTTGCTTTTGTCCTTTGGAGTCTGCTTCTTGCTGTGCTGTTCTGGCTGGCCTTGAGCTCACTGGTAGCCCAGGCTGGTCTCCAACTCACAGTGATGCTCCTGCCTCAGCCTCCCAAGTGCTGGGATGACAGGTGGCCTGGCTGCATTTCTTGAGGGCTGGTGGAATCCCAGAATGACACATGACAGGCCCCTGCACTAACACAAAGCAAGAGGGTGGAACAGCCTTTCATTGCCTTGTAATTGGGCACTGCCTTCCCTTCTTTAATGTACATCTTCTTCAGCATCTTTTCACAAAAATCCCTACTGCATTACGTTAAAAACTTGCTCTAGCAGTTCACACTTAGAAACCATGAGCTTCTGGAGCCTGGTAGTGAATGCCTGAGGAGTCTCTGGGTCCAGCTGGCAGCCTCTCCCTGCTCCTGGCGCTGTGCATGCCACTTTTAGGGATGCCATACCATCCCTTGCCTGCCCTGAAGCCCTCATTCTGTTGACGTACCTGGTACTTTTTTTTTTTTCTTAGTTTTTGTTTTCTGTGCATGATTAGGGTCTCACTGCACAGCTCCAATTTGTAGTGATCCTCCAGTTTGCAGCCTCCCGTGTGCTGGGATTACAGGTGTGTGCCACCATGCTGGCTCTGTGTGCCTGGGGGAAGGGCCAGCATGCTATGTGGTGCCAAGGATTTAGCTATGGCCCCTGGGCGAGCACTTAGTACACTGAGAGATCTCGTTGGCCCTCTAGTAGTTGACTTTTGAGGTTGGAGTACAGGGTCTTTGCTCTCTCACAGATAAAAGTTCTCAGTCACAGTATCACCTGTTAGGTGCTTTTTGTTCATCTAAACCAGAAGCGGGGCCTGGCGGGATGGCTCAGTGGTCTACAGCGCCTGCTTGGGAAAGCTTGGGCGGCTTCAGGGACCACGGTTTGATCCCCGGCACATGCTGCACCAGCCCTGCCCTTGGGGCGGGCTGAGCCGGCCATAAAAACGAGTGAATAAACAAACAAAGGTTCTGAAACAAGAAAAGAATAAATAAAATAAAAAATTCTTTAAAAAACATCTTCTGCTTTGATAGTGTTCTGAGTCTTTGCTGCGTCTATTTCTTTCTTCTGCCGTACTGTGCCAATGACTGGCACAGACTTATAAAATCCTGCAATTTCAGCTACTCACAAACCTCCATAATTCTTGATGACTTCCTTATCTTCCTCTATGAGCATCTCCAGTTCTCTCTTCAACCTTTTTCTGCATGGGGGTCACTGTGTCCACTTGCAGATAGTGACGACAGTATAGTTTTAATAAACTCTTATTATAGATTACACTGTATTAAAAGTAACTGGCAGTAAGGCAGCAGGAGAAGGGTCTGTATCTGCAGGCAACCCGGGCTAGAATGGAGCAAATCATAAGCTCAGGAATGGATTCGTAAGTCCTTTACTCATAAGCAAAGGACTGTCCATAGGCCCTTTGAAATGAGAAAAACACAAAAGTGCCCGCTGTGGGCACCTGCCCACCTTCCCAGAGAGCACTCACTGCTTCGGAACATTGTGGCCCAAGACAGAGCTACGGAGCACAGGAGACTGAGATACGATGCAGGATGAGGCAAAAGTGGCTGGGCTGCGTAAACGGAATCCGTTGCTGAGGAGATTCCCGAACAGAACCAAATAATTCCCGGGACTCTGCATATGGAACTGCTCCTGGGTTCTCTGAGATGTAGACACTATTTAAGGACACAGATGCCAGGAGGAGCTAGCTTTTGTGACTCCTCATGGGAGCCCACTCTGTCTTCTAGACTGGGGCATACTTTTGTGTTTTCTCTCATTTGTCCCAAGTTCATTCAGCAGAGCCAGTTTCTCCCTTACCCCTTCACTCCTCACTTTTTTTTTTTTCTTGAGACAGGGTTCCACTGTGTAACAGGCTGGCCTCAAACTTCTGGCAATCCTCCTTTCTCAGCCTCCTGAGTGCTGGCATTACAGGTGTGCACCACCATGCCTAGCGCCCTTTTACTTTTCAAATAAATTTTTGCCACCAATTTTGTCTCATCCTGTTCAATTTTTTATTACAGGAAGCATCTAGAATGTATTTAAGTGGTGAATCATTTCTTCAGAAACTATTGGATAACTGACAACGACCCACCATTCGAGTGAGAACCACTGGTCCAGTTGTGATCATGTGCTATCTGGTGTGGTGAATCACTTGAGTTGGAAGACTCTACTTACCAAATTTGTTAGAAATGTTTGCTCTTCCTGGGGAATAACTGCGGAACAAGTTATTCGTAACCCAAAGTTTTACTGTAGTTATTATTGGGCAAGTAAAAGTAAAAAAATTAAATATCAGCCAGGGAATAAAATAGTTGGTATTAATTTGGTTGAAGCTCAAAAATTGAAATTTTACCTGTGTCAAAACTAAGAGCTGAATTATCAACTTAAACATTGGTTTCCTATTTGACATTGCTCTTCTGGCTCTTTGTGAAGGCACATTTTCAAAAAAGCAAAAACAGGCTTTTAAGTATGAAATCCACAGAAGAACGCTGCAGCCGCCGCGTTCCTCAGGAGTTACTAGTAGAGATAGGATATTCAGATCATACAGGTGCCAGCTACAGCCTTATTCTACTCAGTGTCATCAAATGGATTATATTCACGTGATTCTTCCAGCACTACTTTTCTCCAATTCTTTATAGTACTCTATTTACTCTGGTAGTGGCCAGGAAAGGCCTTTGTTAAGAATTTTGCTCTACCACAATAAATATGTTAGATACTCCAAATTACGGCTTCCTGAGGTATTTCAATGCAGTCATTAAATTCCCAAGCCTCCCATCAGCAACACCCTGTGAACCACCAAACCCTGCCAGCGAGACTGTCCTTCCGCAGGTGTCTAAGGGCGCCAACGTGATGCCACCCTCCCGTGCCAGGCACTGGCCGTGGGCAGGTGTGGGGGCAGGGAAACGCCCGCCGGCCGGTCTGGTCCGGGAGCCTCGGGACAGCGGCGGGAAGGCCCGCAGAGTGCGGAGGGGAAGGGGCGCGCGAGCCAGGAGCGGCGGGGACCGGGGCGGCGGGGCGGCCGCAGAGGGAGGAGCAGAAGCCGGGGGACTTCCTGGCATTGCCCAGCAGGAACGATACAGTTCCGGACAAAACCCGAGAAGGATGCAGGGGACGGGCCCGGGCACACGCCACCACCCGACCGCCAAGCGCCGCTGTTCAGCCAGCCGGACCGGCTTCACGGGTCTCGGCCGGCGGCTGCGCAGAGAGCACCGCCTCCGCACAGGGGTCGAGGGTCCCGCTCGGTCCAGGCTGCAGCCGCGCCCGCTGGGCTCGCACGCTGCCGATGCCAGCCATGCCTGCGACACGCGCTGCTTCCACTTCGCCCGACCCCAGGTCCGGGCGTGGAGGGCCGCAGAGGCCCAGGTACAACCCCCAGGAGCCCTTCTCCAAAGAGCCGCGCACTGAGCGGACCCGGCCGACCAAGCGGAAGCCTAAGCGTCCGCCACGCGCAGGCGCACAGAGCGCGCGCAGGGGGCGCGGCCTAGTGACGTCGCCCCGCCCACCACGCCCTCTGTCGCGACGACGGCTCGCCGGCGCCCCCGTGCGGCTCCGTGTAGCACTGCGTGCGCGCGCAACCCCGCGGGCGGGGGAGGCTGGCTGTGTGGCGGGCTCCGCAGCCGCCGTCGCCGTCGCCGTCGTCACCGTAGCGCGCCGACCTGTGGCGGAGCTGCTAAGCTGAGGCGGGAGGGGGAGGGGGCCGCGTGCGGCGGGGAGGGAGGAGGCCAGACAGGCGGGGAAGGAGAGCGGCGGGGACGCCAGCCTGCGGAGCAGCGCAGTTCGTGTCGCTTCCTGCTCGGTCGCCGGCTCGGGCCCGGCCCGCCGCCCCTGCGCTCCCGAGCACCTTGGAGCGGACGGAGGAGGCCGTGGCGGGGAACTTGGCGGCGGAGTGACGGAGCCCGAGCTTCCTGCCGCCTCGACCTCGGCCTGAGGTAAACACGCCGGGCCGCGGGTGGGCGCGCTCGGGCGGCTGCGGGCGAGCTGAGGGCCAGGCCCCGCGACCGCAGGCCGGACAAAGTTGGGGCATCGCGCGCGGCCCGGCAGCGCCCTGCGCGGTGGGAAAGTTGCACCGTCTCGGCGGCCGGCGAGGCTGCGGCCCGGAGCCCGCTCGGCCCGCCCGGGAGGCCTGCGTCCGGCCGCCCCGCACCCCGTCCCGTTTCCTCCTGTGGCTTGCGCGGCCCGGCCCGCCCAGGGGTCCCCCGGCGGTGCGGAGAGGCCCCAGGCCTGCGGCCGTGACCCCGGGGTCTACCTTGCTGGGGAGACTTTTGTCGCCGGCGTCCAAATCCGCTTGTGAAACCAAACTTTACTACGCTGTGACCTCTCGGGTGTGTGAATAGCGAACGTCCGAGCTTCTGAGATCACCCCTTTTACCCCGACCCGAACTTCAGGCTGCTCCACCCCCACCTCACTTCGGGTCTTAAACCTGCTGCCCGCGCTGACACCTGAAAGGCCGCGAGAGCCACGCTAAGCCTCATCAGTCGCCTCTTTTGGGGCCATTTAAGATATTTCTCGAAGCTGTATCCGGCGGTCTTGCCACCTACCCGCGTTATGAAAACTTGTTTTAAAAGCTATCCAATTTGGAGAATTTGATTGGAACACTCAGACGCAAATCTTGAATTTGAAAAATACACCCCAGTAAATTTCTGTACTTAACGTATTCCAGCGTCTATCCCTGAGCGCTATCCATTTTGGATTACACTTTGACTAGCATCCTCAATGCAACTACCAGTGAAGTAAGATATTTTAGCAAGATTGATGAAAACAACTGTAACGCTTTGGCTAGTGGATGCTGATCTATTTACCACAGTTTGGGAATTTCCTCTGGATTTTGGGGAAAACATCAATGTGTATTTTCTCTTGTTAAAGGAAAAGTTATCTCATGCATGTGATTGCCTGCCTCAGCAGCAGAATACTGAAGGCCGTCCTTTTTCTCCCCTGATGCTGGGCAGGATTGAACCCAGGACCTGAATATGCTAGGCAAATTCCCTACCACTGAGGGGCTTACTTCCCATCCCTGAAATACATTAGCATGGGTTTTCTTTTTTACTGGTAATTCTATTTATATTTCAATATATAATCAAATGTCTTTCCAGATCCATGCTCTTTTTTTCCTCTTTTTTTTGGGACGAGGGTTCAAACTCATGAACTTGCACTTGCCAGGCAGGCACTTGTGCCTCGGAGCTATCTCCCCAGCCCCCAGATCCATGCTCTTTTATCTGCTTTTTCAAACTTGTCTTAATCATTTTACTTCTTTTATTGGTTAAAATCTGTAGGAAATATATTCGGGTGTTTTTTTGTTTTTTGTTTTTTTTTAACTAGGCAGGGGAAGTGAAATTTTGAAACTCTTTGGTTTTTTAAAGATACTGTATCTGCTGACGCTTAAGCAAAATGGGAATGAGGCTGATGAAAAATAAAACAATTTCTAAAAGTCAAAAAAATAATAAAGATACTGTATCAAAGATAAGTTGAGCTTGTTTATATTATGGGTTTTTTTTTCTTTTTGAGACAGGGTTTCGCTATGCAGTTCAGGCTGGCCTTGAGCTCACTTTGGTAGCTCAGGCTGGTCTCGAACTCGCACCGATCCTCCTGCCTCAGCCTCCCGAGTGCTGGGATTACAGGCGTGTGCCACCATGCCCGGCTTATATTATGTTTTAAAAGAACTTCAATTATTGATGCTGCACTAAGCCGTGAAGATTTTGGTGCTTGCAAATATGTTAGCAGCCAGTTGCACACTCAGTGACTTTGGGCTGGGAATTTTCAGTACATTTTAAGATTTTAGTAGGCAAAGCTTGAATGTTCGCTTTCTGTGATTGTACCTATGCTGTAAAGGCATTTTTTAGTATGCCAAAGGGGAAGGCTATGTTATGTTCCTTGAGAGGTGCAATGGAGGAAATTTTAAGGGAGAACTTTTTTTTTTTACCTCTAATATCTTGGTGTGGTGCTGGGACTGATAGTTTAAGGCCCAAACATCAGGTGTTACTCAGCTTCCCCACCATCTTTTGAATGCTAACTAATGCTGAGGAAATTTGGTTGAAAACCTGTGCTGCTAGTCTGTAAGTGTGAACTGAATTGGGGTGATGATTTGATGCTGGTGATTGATATGTAGCCTCTTTAGTAGTAAAATACAGTGTTATGCTACCCATCAACTTAATACTGTGCGTTTGTAGGTGCCTTAGTGAGAGTCATAAAACCTTAACTCGAGGGTGGCAGGCATAACAGTAATAAAGTCAATCGTAGAATAATTTTCATTATAACTTTTCATTTGCAGGTTCTGCTCTTCTTTCAGTGTTGTAATGGGATTTTGACTTAGCTTGCCCAGTGAAGGGAAGAAACTTAGAACACATACTTTGTTTTGTGTTGTAACATGCTTTCTATGTTTGCAACATTGTTCTTTCTTTCTTTCTTTCTTTCTTTCTTTCTTTCTTTCTTTCTTTCTTTCTTTCTTTCTTTCTTAATGGGGGCTCAGCCTGCCCTGGGGGTGGGGCTAGCACAGCATATGGTGGTGGGGGTCGAACTTTGGTCCCTGCCACCGACTAAGCTTTCCTAAGCAGGGATTTTAGACTGCTGAACCATCCCGCAGGCCCCAACATTCTTTTTTAAATTTTAATTTAATTTAATTTTTTATCGAACAGTCTGCAAGGTGTTCAGAGTCTCACTACTGAATCGGAGTCGTAGTGATCTGCCTGTTTACGGCCTCTCAGATGGGTGCACCACCATGCCCAGTCTCCAGCAGGTCTGGGGATTGAGCTCTTGGCTCCTGTGCCTGTTTGGAGGCACCTTAGTCCGCTGAGCTATTTGATTGGCCCTTGTAACATACTTTTAAGAATAGCGTTGTACCTTATGTTGCTTTTGAAGTGTAATAACTGACTAGTAACACCAAGTAGAGCCCAAACCTAAAATAGGCTAGTATCTCTGTGTAGTTCCAAGACTTAACCTTTGTGTGTTTAAAAAATTATAGCACATTCAGTATAAAATATGAAAACTCACTTGCCTGATAACTTCCTAAAAAACCACTGTGACCTTTGCTGACTACAGTCTTTAACACTCAGCTGCCAGTAACCCTTGGACAACCATGTCACTTCTCAAATGGTTTCCCTTCAGTTACACCAAAACCATAGGCCATATTTTGGTTTTGAGTCTCTGCCGACCCCATGTTTTTTTTTTTCTCCAGTCGCTTTTCTGTTGTGTTACTGAGATCTCTAGAAATCAAGTTTTCTCCTCACATTTCTTACTCTTTTTACTTTAAATTCATAACCACTTTATGCCCTTTTTCTTCCTAACATTTTATCATGTTCTCATATAATACTGTTTAACTTATTTTACTAATAAATTTATTGTTTCTTGCTAATGCAACTTCTGTGAAAACAGGTTTGTCATTTTGCCACTCTTATCCCTAAACATCTGAACAATGCCTGACATGAGGTGGGTACTTAATAAATATTTACTGGGTTAATGTGCTTTAGCTGTAAACAATAAATTGAGTAATTGTGGTTTGAAACTTTAGATGTTCATGGAGCCTATTCGTGGAAGGGGTCCATATTTTTAAAGGCAATTTGTGGCCTTGAAACTAATTTGTCAAAATATAGAAGAAACTAAGGATGCTTACCTAAAAGTAAAGTAATGTAAATGTGGTATTATTAAAAATGTTGTCATTTAGAAGCTACGTTAGATTTATTTTTGGTAGTTTCATTACGTAGAACTAGGGTACTGTGAAACATTTTGAACAGAGGAGAGGTAGCAAGCCTGGAAAATTAGTTAGAAAGCTTTTGATTGTGTGTGGAATGAGGATACCTTGAATTACATTCAGAGTTGTGGAGATGGGCTAAGGGGATGAAATTTGAATTTAATAGGTCTCGATTGGTCATCCGTATGGGAGAAAAATTTCAAAAGTGATTCCAGGTTTATGCGCTGCATTGATGGTCATACCAAGTGAGGGTTCTTTTGGTTTTTGCATACTGCTTGAAGTGTTTTGGAAGCTTTCAAGTGGAAATGCTATGTAGGCAATTAGATATACGGCTTTTAAATTCAAATATGGGCTGGAAATAGTAATTTGGAGCTAATTAAAACAGTAAAAAGCCAGGCGTGGTGGCTCACGCCTGTAATCCCAGCACTTGGGAGGCTGAGGCAGGAGGATTGATGTGAGTTCGAGACCAGCCTGGACTACAAAAGTGAGCTCAAGGCCAGTCTGAACTGCATAGCAAGACCCTGTCTCAAAAAGACCAAAAAAAAAAAAAAAAAGTAAAAAGAGATAAAATTGCCTCGAAGAGACAATATCTTAGAAAACAGATAACCTAGGATAGAATCACAGTAGTCTCAAATGTAAAAAGTTTACTGGAAGAATGTGAGGTCTCAAAAGACTGTCGTGAAGGTAAAAGAAACAGGAGATGAGTGTGTTGTTAGAGAACCCGAAGGAACGGGGCCCTGTGGTCAGTAGGAAGAGTTGAATGAGAGCTGACACATATTTTTTGGTTGTAACAACAATGTGGAGCTTACTGGCCTTTTTGGTGCTCTTATAATTGCATAACTGCTATAGTTCTGAAAGTACTAAGATCAAAGTTTAATTATCCATTGTACAGCAGAGAGCTAATGTTTATCAAATATTTCCTGTATGTTAGCCACTCTTAAATACTTTACTATGAATTTTATTAGATGATTTTAGTGGCCTTCCAGTGTGAGATATATTGGTCTATCTTTGCAGAAATGTTAGGTTAAATTGTTATCAGAGCCCTTACTAAGTGGATCTCTGTAGCTCTTTGGCCTTTATTCATTGTGTCAGCTGTCTCCCAACGCCTAGGCCGCTGCTATCCAGCAGACATTTTTACAGTGGTGGAAATGCTCTGTATTTGCATTGCCCCGTAGAGTAGCTGAGATATGACAGGAGCATGTAAAGTGTGACCAGTGCAACTATATAACTCAGCAGTGGTTGAGTTGTCTTACATGCCATTCAGGTTTACCAATTTCCATAGTAATTTCTTTCGTAACAACAACAAAAAAAGATTAAATTCACAGTTCTGTGTTACATTTAACTAGTGTCTTTTTAGATACATTATGCTAGCACAATCAGTTTTACCTTAACTTTCATGATGTTGGCACTCTTTAAAAGCTCATGAGGGGTTGGGGGAGATAGCTCTGTGGCACAGGTGCCTGCCTGGCAAGTGCAAGATCGTGAGTTCAAACCCCGGTCCCGCATAAAAATAAAATAAATAAATAAATAAATAAAGTCTCATGAGTTAGGACCTAGGTTCAATCCTTGGTACTGCATACCGTACCACCCTGGAATGTTGGACGCACTGCCACTGAAAGCCGCTGTGGTGGCACATGCCTGTAATCCCCAGCACTGGGAGGCTGAGACAGGAGGATCACTACAAGTCAAACTGTGTAGAGACCCTGTACCAAATATAGTCATACGTATGTACATGAAATAGATTTTATAAAATTTAAAAAATAAAGTTCATGGATTTTGCTTTAACTGTTCCTTTCTTAATTTGGTTTGCTTTAGATTTCTTATGACTAGATTCAGATTGTATACTTTAGACAGTATTAACGTGTTTTTCTCATTGCACGCTAGCATTATAATTTTTGTTTGTCCCTGTACTGATGATGGACAGTTTGTTCACTTGATTAAAGCTGCTTTAGTGGAAGGTCTCCCTCTCCCCCGTAATATATATTTTCTGGAGAATTACTTCGAGACTGTCAGAATAGCCCCTTATCACTCTGATTTATGTTTTCAAATTTTCCAACCTTTTGTCATTGAAAGCTTTTAAAGCTAATTTCTTTCACTTGCATTCAGCATTTTTTTACTTTTTTTCTCAAAAAAAATTCCAAGATTACTTTGTACTGTATGTAGTTTACCTGCCACGGCCCTAGAATCAACCATCCCACCAAGAAAAGATTTCCTTTAATGCAGAAAAATATTTGGAACATTTAGATTTTTAAACCATGCCGTAGTTAGATTTGGGTAGTGCATTTATTCTTTGTATTTTAATTTATAAATTTCTCATTTTTGCCCTTTTTAGTTATATAAGTTCCTTTCCTTACAGGGAGAAACCTGACTTATTTTTTTTTTTTTTTGTCTTTTTGAGACAGGGTCTCACTGTGCAGTTCAGGCTGGCCTTGAGCTAACTTTTGTAGCCCAGGCTGGTCTCGAACTCACAGCGATCCTCCTGCCTCAGCCTCCCGAGTGCTGGGATTACAGGCGTGTGCCACCACGCCCGGCATCCTGACTTATTTTTACTATGTTTATTTTATAGTATTCTTTGTATATAGTCAGTTTTCCATTCCCACTGTCATTACTGCTGGCTTTTTCTCTCCTTTAAAAAAATTCTTTAGGAGCCAGGGAGATAGCTCCATGCATAAGTGCCTGCCTGGAAAGTGCAAGGTTGTGAGTTTGAACCCTGGTCCCACAAAATGAATGAATGAATAAATAAATGCAAATAAAATAAAATGAAATAAAATAAAATAAAAATAAATTTTTTTCTTTCCCTTTAGGACTGGGGACGAACCCAGGACCTACACATGGAGCTGCTTCTCCAGCTCAGCTTTTTATGTTACTTTAAGACAGTATCCCTGAATGGTTTATTTGCCCAGATTGGGCTGTGACTGACCATCCTCACATAAGCCTCCCAGATTCTGAGGTTACAGGTGTGCGCAGCCCCACCTGGCTTCCCGCCTCTTTTTTTAAAACTGAAGTTGGGTTCTGCTCTGGTGGGGTGCTTCTGATTGGCTGTCAGGTAGCTGGTGTTGGGGTCTCTAGCATCCTCCCCGCATCCAGTATCTCACCCGTTGCCTCTCTCACCACCTCCAGCTAAGCCATCTTGCTCACTGACCTAGGAGCCAGAATAGTAGCACACAGAAACTCTTTTTTGTGAAAGATTTACTGCACCAAAGATTTTATTATTTATTTAGTTATTTAATTTGATGACTTTGCTTTTATTTGCCTAACTCTAAATGCAGTTCTAGAATGTATAATAGAATGTAAAAATTATAGTACTGTACAGTATAACCAGCAAAGATTGTAGCATTTTATAGACAAGGTATACCATACAAAAAGATACTGAGGCTTTTACACAAGATGTACAGAAATGTACAGGAAAAGAGTTATAAATCTGAGCAGTAATTAAACAGGCAGCTCATTAAATGAAGAATATTTTCAGTACAGCTCAAAGTCTGGGTTGTGCATGGCTCTTATTGCCCAGGATTGCTTTTGTTATTCTTGGTCTCTTCTGGCTCCATGTGAATATTAGGATTGCTCTTTTTCTAGTTCTGTGAGGAGTGTTACTAGTATTTTTTTTTCCTTAGTGCATTCATTTTATTAAAATAAATCCAATAAAAATTAAAAGTCATCCAAAGACATGCTTTGAGCATACTGCTTCACAGTCTGCATGATTTCCGAGCTTGTCCTTTGCCTTGGGGATAAAATAGTGAACTCCTTAGCCTGGTACACCAAAGATTTTAGTAAAAAGTAGTGTTTAGGTATGTTTGCAACTTCTTAACTAAACTGTCTTGAGACTCAATAGTGCTACTCAGGATAAGATGACACTATTTTACATTTTGTCCTAAAGTTTTCATCCTACTTACAGACTCTATCCCAATATTAATAATAAGGTGAAAGTTGTGCTTTTTAAGACAGACTTAGGAGTCAGGAACATCCTGTGACAGTCCTGTTTGTCACATTTTACACATGACATTAGTATCTTAGTTTCCTGATCTTTCTCAAGTTACCTTTTCCTAAATCCAGTGGTAATGGCATCTTTCTTTTTCACAACCTTAAATAGGCTCAAGTTTAATGAATGATTTTTTTTTTTTTTTGCAGGACCGGGGTTCAAACTCATGACCTTGCACTTGTCAGGCAGGCACTTGTGCCATGGAGCTATCTCCCCAGCCCCCTAATGAATGATTTTAAATGCAGTGTTTTGGTGTTTTAATATTTTTATTTTTTGTCCTTTTGAGACTGTCTTTGCTTTTTAGTTTAGGCTGGCCTTGATTTCAGTTTTGTAGCCTAGGCTGGCCTCAAACTCACACTGATGCTCCTGCCTCAGCCTCCCAAGGGATTATAGGCATGTGCCACCATGCCCAGCAGTTATTTGTAAATGTGCCTTTACTTGAAAGGTTTCAGTGTGACAGTTAGAGCAGATAGAGTGTTGAGCATGTAGCATAATATGTAGAGTGGGCACTTCATGTGCTCTGCATTTGTTAGCACATGTGTCTGTTAGGGTTGGGGATGGCATTTGGCCCATGGCTTGGAGAACTCTTTTGACATCCAGTATTTTCATTTTCTTGTAACCAGTTTTCCTCTTCCCATTTCTGCTGCTACATTAACCTTAAAGAAAGTAGACTTTCCCTTAGCGAATGTCTGATTTTGATGAAGCACCACTTGGCTTAGACTTAAGTACCTATAAGTTCATATATATTCTGGCTCACAATTCTCTGTTCTTACCTGCTGCTTTCCTAAATAATTTATTTCCAACTAAATTGGTCACAAAAAATTTCTTAAAACTCTTATGCATTTTCTTTACAGTCTACTTCTTTCCTTTATGGTCAACAGTTAACACTTCTGTGAATTTCTTAGGAACTCCATCTGTATCTCAGGTAGGGCACTTAGCATATGCTGTCTTTTTTTTTTTAAGTTTTTTTAATTTTTTATTTTATTTTATTTTTTTCTTGTTTCAGAACTTTTGTTTGTTTATGTTTGTTTATTTATTTTTATGGCTGGTGCAGCATGTGGTGCCAGGGGATCGAACCGCGGTCCCTGCAGCTGCCTAAGCTTTCCTAAGCAGGCGCTTTAGACCACTGAGCCATCCTGCCGGGCCGGCACATGCTGTCTTATTCTTCAACTCTATTGTTCGTTCCATGAGTGGGTACACATTCTTTATCCCTTTTTATGTTCTTTGTCTTTGCAGTAATGTTACAGTGCCATAAAGTAAATCAATTTTTTTTAAGTATATGTGCTGCCAAAGCGAGCATGAGTAAATCAAAATAGAAATACAAACATTAAAGGGAGTACCCACAATGGTTGCTGTAAAAATTGTCTACATTAGTTAAACTGCATACAAATGACAACATGGTCACTTAATGAAAATATAACACTATTTTGCTTGTATAGATAGTCTGCTATGAAAAATACTACTGTAAAACTACTCTTGTCATGCTGTTTAAGTCGATCTCTTTTTTTTTTTTTTTTTGTACCAGCAATTGAACTGAGGACTATGTGTTTGCCAGGCTGGTGCTTTGCCACTGAGCTATGTTATATCCCCAGTTAAGTCTTTCATTCTTTTTTTTTTTTTTTTGTGGGACCAGGGTACGAACTCATGTCCTTGCACTTGACAGGCAGGCACTTGTGCCATGGAGCTATCTTTCTAGCCCCAAGTGTTTCATTCTTTAAAAAAAATTTTTTCAGAGCATTTTCTTTATTAGTACATGTTTGTAGTATGTGATGCTTTTTTTTTCTTTTGTGCGGAAGATATATATATATATATATGTATATATATATATATATATATGTAATGTATTATATATATATAAATATTATATTATATATTTTACTTCCTTTTTTCATTCCCTTTCCCTTTTTTCCCTGCCCTCTGGTCCATCTCTTGATCCTTTCCATTTTACTTATGTACATGTTTGAAGTATGTAATATTCATGTTATTTGTGAAGTGTTGGAACATGTTCATAATACATTGTAATTTCTTTTTGTATCCTTTTTCACCCCTTCCTACCTTCACCGATCTCTTGACTCCTTAGCCCTTTGTGAAAGATCTATCTCCCTACTTTTTTTTTTTTTTCTTTTTGAGACAGGGTCTTGCTATGCAGTTCAGGCTGGCCTTGAACTCGCTTTTGTAGCCCAGGCTGGTCTCAAACTCGCACCTAGTCCTCCTGTCTCAGCCACCCAAGTGCTAGGATTATAGGCATGTGCTACCAGGCCTGGCTCCTCCTTTCCTGGCTCCTCCCTATTTTGTATTTTCTATTATTTTGCTTTTTCTTTATACTTGTTCTTCATATAAGAGATGCTGCAGTATTTAAACCTGTTTGTCTGATTTATTTCACTTAACATTATCTCAAGTATATTTTTTCTTTTATTTCCTCTTTATTTTAAAGAAAATAATAAAAACAGAATGTTAAAATGATGATAGGAAATTAATCTTTTTAAAAAATTTTTGTTCTTTTTTTTAAAGAATTTTTTATTTTATTTTCTTGTTTCAGAACATTTGTTTGTTTATTTATTTATTCATTTTTATGGCCAACTCAGCCTGCCCTGAGGGCAGGGCTGGGGCAGCATGTGGTGCCAGGGATTGAACCGCGGTCCTTACAGCTTCTTAAGCTTTCCTAAGCAGGTGCTTTAGACCACTGGACCATCCTGCCGGGCCCGGAAATTAATCATTATTATGTATTGTTATCTTTAAAGTAATTGCTTAGATTACCAGATATATGGGCATGTAAGATTGGTCAAACAATATAAACATTAACATTTCTTTCATTGAATTAATAGAATTTAATAGTACAATTATTATAGCATATATGATATATATGTATTTTTCTTCCCCATCCCAGTTATTCTGTTTTGCAGTTTCTTTCCTTTCACTGTTTATTTCACTTATGAGTATGATCTCTAGTTGCACTCATTTGCCTGTAAAAAAGCCTTGATATTATCTTTTTTTCTGTTTTTTTTTTTCCTTTGGGACTGGGGTTGGAACTCATGACCTTGCACTTGCCAGGCAGGCACTTGTGCCATGGAGCTATGTGTCCAGCACCAGTATTATCTTTCTTTATAGCTGAGCAACACTCCTTTGTATAAAAACAATGTCTTTGTTATCTATTCCCATTTGATGGGCACTTGAATTGTTTCCAAGAGTTAGCTATTACAAATTGTGCTGCTATAAACATGAGTGCATATTTTACCACTATGGAATGATGTTTTCATTTCTTAGATTGATTTCCAAGTTTTTTGTTTTGTTTTTGAAGCTGTTGTAAAAGGTGTGGTATTTTCTTTCTCAGTTTGTTATTTGTGTACAGGAATGCTATTAATTTTTGAGTGCTCACTTTGTATCTATGTTACTGAATTTAGTTAATTAAATGTAGAAGTTTTTTTTTTTTTGAGTCTTCTATGTAGTACATCATGTCATTTACAAATAATAATTTCACGTCTTCCTTTCCTACCCTTGTTCCTTTTATTTTTCTCTTGTCTAATTGTTCTGCCTAACATTTCCAGAACGATATTGAATAGAAGTGGGATAATGGATATCCTTATCTTATTCTCATTACTATACTGTAATATCTACATCTATGTTTTAATCAAGAGGAAATGCTTTGCAATTAACATGTTTACTCCAATGGAATAAAACAGATACAGACAAAAGATCAAGTACATTTTTTAAAAAAACAATTGCATGTTTCTGCTGGTCTCATTTTTGTTATTTCAGACCATACTTTACCTACCACAGAGCTGATCTTACTTTTTAAAAAAATTTATTTTGTACAGTCTCACTATGCAGCTTGGACTCCAGTGCTTTCAGCCTCCCCTGTGATGGGGTTACAGGCATGTACCGCCACACCCAGACTCTGTCCCTGGCTCAGCATGCTCTGGGGTGGGGCTGGTGTGGCATGTGGTCCCAGGGAATCAAACCTTTGTCCTTGTGTTTGCCTAAACAAGTTCTTAGTCTGCTGAGCTATCTCCTTAGCCCCTTACTTTTTTTTTTTTTTTTTTTTTTTTGAGACAGGGTCTCTTTATGCACTTCATGCTTGCCTTGAGCTCACTTTTGTAGCCAGGCTGGTTTCAAAATCATACCAGTCCTCCTGTCTCAGTCTCCCAAGTGCTGGAATTATGGGCGTGTGCTACCTACCCAGCAGCCCCTTACATACATTTTAAGTCTGATTTTTTCCCCACATTTAAAAACATTAAGTAACTATTTCACAATTGCTAATTATAAGTAAGACTAAAAACAATATTTGAAACAAAGTTGGAAAAGAAAGAGACCAGATAGCTATTATCTTCTATTGGAAAAACTGAGCAAAACATACCCCTCTGGCTCATCTGGCTCATCTCAGAATCTGTAGGGTTTTTATTGTGAATGATTTTTGTCCTTTGTCAAAAGCTGCTTCTTAATTTATTGAGATGATGCGATTTTTTTTTTTTTTTTTTTTTTTTTTTTTTTTTTTTTTTTTTTTTTTTTTTTTTTTTTTTTTTTTTTTTGTCTTTTTGAGACAGGGTCTTGGTGTTCAGGCTGGCCTTGAGCTCACTTTTGTAGCCCAGGCTGGTCTTGAACTCACACCAATCCTCCTGCCTCAGCCTCCCAAGTGCTAGGATTACAGGTGTGTGCCACCACGCCTGGCTCGAGATGATGTGATTTTTTATCTTTGGCTTTGTTGATGTGTATTACACTTATTGATTTGCATGTGTTGAACCATCCCTGCATTCCTGGGGCAAGTTCCACCTAGTCATGGTGTATAATCTTTCTTAATGGTTTGCTGCATTCTGTTTGCTAGTGTCTTACTGGGGATTTTTGCATCTATGTTCATTAGGGAGTTTGGCTTATAGTTTTTCTTTTTGTTGGTCCTTCTCTGGTTTTGGTGTCAGTGTGATATTTTCCTCCAGATGAGTTAGGAAAAACTACTTCCCTTTCAAGTTCATTAAACATTTTGAGAAGTATTGGCATTAAATCTTTTCTAAATTTCTTGTAGAATTCAGTTGTGAATCCATCAGAACCTGAACATTTTTTTTTAAATTTATTTTTTTATTTTTTTTCTTGTTTCAGAACCTTTTTTTGTTTATTCACTCATTTTTATGGCCGGCTCAGCCCCCCAGAGGGCAAGGCTGGCACAGCATGTGGTGCTGGGGATCGAACCGTGGTCCCTGAAGCCGCCCAAGCTTTTCTAAGCAGGTGCTTTAGACCACTGAGCCATCCCACCGGGCCCCCTGAACATTTCTTTTTAATATTTTTTCTTTTTTGTGGTACCAGGAATTTAACTCAGGACCCTACGCTTGCTAGGCAAGCACTTATTCTACTAAGCTGTCTCCCCGGCCCGGGGAACTTTTCTTTGTTGTTAGGTTTGTTATTATTATTATTATTATTTTATTTATTTATTT
>PVJA010028834.1:0-27239 GCA_004027025.1 Myocastor coypus | reverse complement strand
GAACTTGTTCCTTTACCCTCTGTGCTTTTGAGGAAGACTGAACCCAGGACCTACTGAGCTACACTTCCAGTCCTATTTTATTTTTGTCTTTTAAAATAAGAGTAACTACAAATGACTATTTTCACTTTGCCATTTATAAACATGGAGAAACTAGGGACTTTTTACTCTGTTGTATCCTGACATCCTTACATTTGATTTACATTCCCCAAAAGAACAGAGTGTGTTAACAGGTAAAAAACACTGCAAAAAAGAAATGGTATATTTTTAAGCAAACAGAAACAATCTAAAGGTTACTAATCTACTAAACTGAATATTATTTAGGTCAACACAATCATTGAAAAGCAAGGACATTCAGTACAGTAGAACAGGAAAATTCCACATACATTTATTTTAGACAATTAATATACCTACAAGTGCTCTTTGTTACTATGAGCACTGTTCTTACAGCCGCCTTCAACTGCCTGAACCAAGCCGTGACTAGCTTCTGAGCAGACCCTGCCATTCTAGAGAAGTACTTTTTCCTTCATGCAGGATTTCTACGCAAATGGCTTTCATCTTAGGCAACTAAACATCTGGCTTCTTGGTTTGTTTTATGGAGCAAAGTGGGGAAAAAAATGAATCACCATGAAGCAGGTCAGGTTAGCAATTTTTTCCTATTAAAAAAAAAGTTACAGTCTCCAAAAACTTCAAGAAAATGAGTAATTCAAAATGTACTGGTAATTATATATCAGGGATTTTTGAATGCGTCTAAATGACCATTCACACTAATCTTTCATGTTTGCGTTCTAAATTTGGACATAAAAGCTATTAAATCATGTAATTCTGTGAGGTATAAACACCCATAAGGAAAAGGGCAAAATTATTCAAGTTTTACTATATGCTTTTTGAGTTTTCCCCTCACCAAGATGATTAAATAAATGCATTTTTGTGGTCTCTTTTTAAATCTGGGAGCAAATCTGTCCACTTGCCCTCTTCTATTCAATGACTAGATAGCTTATTCTTCTGCTCCTGTATGTATACATATGTTGAGTCCTCAAGCACAAGGCCACTGTGACTTGTACCACTCCCACCAGGGCTACATCCTGAAAAGTCACCGGATTTTAGGCGCTGTGCCTTGGCATGGCCTGTGGTACAATGTGACTATGCCAATCTGACCAGGGAGACAGAGATGCTCCCTGGACTGAGTGCTTTGCCTCAGGCCACGCAGCAGGCATGGAGCAGAGGTGGGATTTGAAATTACGTTTATCAGATGAGGTTGAAAACCAGCAGTGAGGTGTGAAAACTATCATCATGATGCCACATGAAGATGCACTATTTCTTTCTGTTTTTGCTCCTTAATGCTGGCCATCGCAGCCCAGCCTCCACAGGTGGCTTCCTACTACGCATGTAATTTTAAAAGCAGACGTTTTCAGTCCTGGCTTCTCTGGGCCCCTGCCCTGTGCAGCACGATCTCATGTGACTTCCCTGACTCCTTCCATTCTGTGAGGAGGGGCCTGGGGCCCTGTGGATTCCTCTTGTTCAGAGCCACTGCGGAGGTCCCTCTCATGCTCTTGGGTTCCTAGGCTTGCATTTCTCTTTCTCTTTACACACCACTCAGGTTTCAGCTTGTAAGTCATCTGCTCAGAGAGATCTGTCCTGATCTCAGTGTTAATTAACTTCTCCTTTCATACCCCTGCAATGCCTTAAACTTCTCATGTGCACCCCTTGGTATCTCAGTGTGTAATGATCTTAGTACGCAGCACCCTGCTGCCCTGGGCTGTGCTCTTCTCAATGACACAGATGTTGCCTTGCTCCGCACCCTGCACCCCAGGGTGTTGCCCAATACACAGCCCCAGGTGTATCAAGAAATACCCTTGCATGTAATCCCTGCACTTGGGAGGCTGAGGCAGGAGGTGCAACTTCGCGACCAGCCTGGCCTACAAAAGTGAGCTCAGGCCAGCTTGAACTGCATAGTGAGACCCTGTCTCAAAAAGACAAAAAAAAGAAAAGAAAAGAAAAGAAATACCCTTACATATGGTGAGGAGGGCTTCTTCGGTTGGCTTTTAGTGCTTTACATGTGCTTCAATTACCACCTTCATTGGTACTTTCATCCTTTATAGACAGACTTTTATTTAAAAAGTTAAAAAAAAAAGTCTAATTGAAGCCACACACTTCCTTATACTATAGCTATACCTAGAATATTGCCACCCTAAGTTTAATGACTAAATGACTACCTTTCAGTAACTGTTGTGGTTGAGATCTATAATGTCGTCTAGAAGGCTCTTGGTTTTGAAGGGTTGGTGCTGATGGGCTTTTGAGAAGGGACTGGATCATCGTAAGGGTGCTGATCTTAAAAACAGGTTAATGCACTGTTGAGTCTGCTGCTGAATGGGCTGGTAGAAGCAAGAAGTGGGCCATGGGGCGTGCCCTGGGGGACTGCATCCTGTCCCCAGCCACTACAATGGGACTCTTCTTCCTCCCTTCCTAGCAGCCACCAGGCACACGGTTTCCCTCTACTATGCTCCCCTCCGTAATGCGCTGCTCACCACAGGAGCAGATGACAGAGCCAGCCAAGTGTGCACTGCAGTGCCTGAAACCACAAGCCAAGACGAGTCTTTCCAAACTCTTTACATTGCCATTCTCAAGTAACTTGTCCAAGTGATGGAAAGCTACGAACACAGCAAGTTAGGAAATGCCACAGAATGCATACACCCATCAGGAGTGCCTTTTAATATATCCTAAGGGGTAGGTACTGACTTTTGGGGCACTATTCTAACTCTAGACATGTCTAGGCCTCCTCTTTGGCAACCACCCTTACAGATCAATTTATAGGCCAAACCAGAAAGCCAGTCTCTCTTCCTGTGACGGCGATGAGCCACTACCTGTCCTCTCCCTGCTCCCTGCAAGACCCACCTCCCTAAGCCTCAGTATGCAGCTTGAACGACATCTCAACATCCCATCCTGGGCAGAGGTCGTTCCAGTCTGGTACAGGATCGTGACGGTCTTGCAGCAGCAAGACCACCAGCTCTTTCTGGCTGTGTGGAAAGGGAGCGGCCTGGCTCCTGCAGAGCAGCCCAGCAGCTTGTGTGCACCAGCAGGACACAAGGACCACCCATGGGTGGTGAGGTGATGCTCAGCCTACGCGAAGTCCAGTGAGGCCTGGGGTATCAGCAGGTCAGATTTTAATCCTGGAGAGTCCTGCTTATTTGAAAAGGAGCCAGCATCCCTTTCTACTTAAGGTCACCATGAGGTGACAGATCTGGACTTCCCAATCTGGACAACAATCTTAAACTTCCTTCTTTCCCTAACTACATTTACACTTTTTCCTGTGCAAACTGTTTCACTCAGCATGTGGTTCAGAACTTGCAACAGCCCTTTCCCAACCCTTTCTTTAACAATTCACAGAATTAACCCAAGAAAGATTTGGGAACACCTTTCTAGGGTGTTGGGCAGCATGACTTTCCAGTTCTATGGCAGGGATGTCCCTTTACTCCAATCCTTCCAACGAGAAAGCAACAGGCTACTAGGAGGTCAGGGTCAAAGGAAGGAGTAGTAGCCTCAGGCCAGAATCCAAACAATGTATCTAGTAGCAGTCTGCTACAAATTTTCAGGGCTCAGTGCAAAGGGAACATGTGAGTCCTGTCCCTAAAGTATCGACAATTTCAGAACAGACACCACTGAGCTTTAAGGCGCTGAGTTAAGACAAGTACAGGACTCTGGTGATTGCACAGGACATTTGATGAGGCCAACCTGTATAGAAGTGGGCAGCCACTCTCCAATTACCTTCCTGTGCAGTTTATGTCCCTTATACTGTGACGCTTAGTGTTGGGTCAAAACTGTGGCAGGCTTTGTACTTAAGCCCCCTGTCAGGCAAATGCGAGGTCTGGAGTTCGAACCCTGGTAGAAAATAAAGGACTGGGTCCCCTAATATTTTGCTGAAACTAAAACATACTTATAGCTCTAATAATTAAATGGGACCTATGTTAGCATTCTGTCAGCACAGCAAATACCTGAGACAATCGTCTTATTTAAAAAATGATTTATTTTGTCTCACAGTTTTGGAGATTCCAGTCCATGACTGATTGGTACTGCCGCTTTGGCCTTTTTTTTTTTTTTTTTTTTTTTTTTTTTTGTCTTTTTTGAGACAGGGTCTTGCTCTGCACTTCAGGCTAGCCTTGAGCTCACTTTTGAAGCCCAGGCTGGTCTCGAACTCGCACCGATCCTCCTGCCTCAGCCTCCCGAGTGCTGGGATTACAGGAGTGAGCCACCACGCCCGGTGACCGCTTTGGCCTTGTAGATGGTGAAAGCACTCAGGGGGGCAAAGGCAAAAGCTGCTTCCCTCATGGCCAGGGAGTAAAAATAGAGGCAGCAATAGGACCCCACAGCGTGTTCAAGGGTGCATCCCTGCTGCAGTGACCTATGACCTTCCACCAGTCCCTCCTACATGTCCATTACTTCGCAACAGCACCACCCTCAGGACCAAGAATTTAATATCAGAATTTCTGGGATCTAAATACAGCAGTACTAAAATACTTATAATTAAGGAAAATAGCAGCCCACACTGCTCAGTCTCACTCTTGTTCCTCCGAGGAACATATTTTTAACCAAGTCATTTCTTTGTGATTGGTCTTCCAAACAGGCTACTGACCTCCTATTAAACAGACTTATTAGGCCACCTGCATCTTGTTCTGTGCTTCTCACCCTGACCTACTAATCGGGTCCTGATATTTAGGGACTACAGTCAGTATTTAGTGTTTATATCCCATAGTCACAGGGGAGCCAAGCAGATTGTACATCCTTTCTTGTGCAATGCTTTCCCCTCTGGATAAGCAGTTGCTTTAACTCTTAAATTGCTTTTTATTTATTCTAATTCTATATTAATCCAAAGCACATAACCTCTCTCACTGTGATTATAAACATCATGTAGTCTTTTCTCTTTAAAAACAAACAAACAAACAAATAAACAAACAAACAACTTCATTCCTTTTCTGAAACATCTATTATTCAAATGTTGAGCCTTGTGGAGATTTTTTTCGAGTTTCTTGTTTCTTTGTCCCCTTTTGGAAATCTTGGGCCGGCCAAATGGCTCAGCAGATTAAAGTGCCTGCAAGCAGGTGCACAGAAGCTGTGAATTCAACCCCTGGGCCTCCCAAGCAGGTCCCATCCCTGAGGTGTGCTGAGATGGCAAATGAGACTGGGCATGGTGGTGAACACCTGTAACCCCAGCTCTTGGGAAGCCGTAAACAGGCGGATCACTATGAGACCAATCTATCAGAGAAAGCTGAACACCCTGCAGAGCCTTCTCTAAAATAAAACAAAAACAAACAAACAAACAAAAAAAAACACACCAACAACAGCAACAAAAAGCTTAATTTCTGGGAAAAGGTTTTCATTGTGAGCCACAATGACTTTATTTCCGTAATGTTTTTATTTAGTTTCCAATGGAAGAGCTTTCATCTTTGAACTGCTTTTTTGTTTTTCTTTTTTTCCCCCTGTGGAACCGGAGTTTGAACCTAGGACCTGGAGCTTGCCAGGTAGACACTTGTGTACCAGCCCCTGAACTGCTTTTTTTAATCCTGTTTTTGTTTAATAAATATACTCTGTTCTGTGATTTCTTTCAAGTAACAAAGGAATGTTTGCTTGGATTCCTGGATGACATTTCTTCCTAGATTCCTCTTCCAGGTGTGCAGCTTGCCCCAAAGCTCTCACTGCGACAGCTCCCACTGGTTTCCTGCTGTTTAGCTGCTGAGTCCCCTTGGAGGTGATGCTAGAGCTTAGGCAGGAAGTGTGGGGGCCTGAAAAGGGCTTGCTGACAGGAGAATTTCACTGGAGGGTGATTAGCTGCAAAGTTGGCTATTTTACCTCAAGACCCCAAATATTGTGCCTATGGATCCCTTTGGGGAGGTCATTTCTTTTAAAGAAGAATCTCTCTGCTTGGGAGGAGTTAGCCAGAAAACACCCCAAAATGATGCAGGAGAGGGAGTACTTGGGAGCTTTTACTTCTACAGATGTGTTTAACTATTTTATTTGGGATTTTTGAGACAGGGTCTGTCTGAGATGGTGCCCCAGACTGGCCCAAAACTCATAGCAATCTTCTCTCAGTCTCCCGAGTACTGGGATTACAGGTGTACACCACATCTGGCTTACATAACCATTTTTAACGCGGGTATCTTGTCCCCATTATGGCTCTACTGTGCCAAAAATTCTAGATTACGAATTTTCCATAACTTGTTCCAGGGATTTGCTCATAGTTTTCACTCTGTCGTCTCCTCTCACCTCCTGGTTTCCTTAAGAGCCTGCATCTGCTCCTCATCTCATTTCCCTGGAGCTCGGGGCAGAACAAACACCGAGCACCTGTGCTCAGGCAGCACCTCTAATCGGAATCTGCTCTTCTGCTCAGACTCTACACACAAGTACCATTAATTAGGGAAGTGCTTCCAAGTTAGGTGAAAATACTTCTCTACTTCAGAATTTTTAGTTTTTTAACCTAATTATTAGATTTTTTGCCGTGAAACTATAAATAAAGCCAAGCGGCTCTCCCTTGGCTTAGGCACGCAAATGAGGTTTCTCCCCATCATCAATACCACATGACTACCAGGAACACACCTAGGAGGAGAAACCTCATGACAGGGGTCACCTACAGATAACCCTGAAATGTCAGACGGGCTCTTCTGCTCCTCATTCCAGCAGAACCACAAGTACTGAGCCCACTTCCTCATTTATGTTCTGTGGGTAACAACTTTTGTGTTTAATAACTCTGGCTATTTTCAATGTAAGAGCCAGCCAGTCAAAGGAAGGTGAGTCTATTGCAAAACCCAAAAGGCAATGTAATATCCAAATTAAATAATATTATTTTTGGACATTTGCTTCATCTCAATGAAATTAAGAAGGAAAACTTAATTAAAGTATTATGTCTGAAATAAGCTTTACTAATTTTTAAAAAGTTTTATTTATTGAAACAGGGTCTTGTTACACAGCTCAGATTCATAGTGGTCCTCCTGTTTCAGCTTCCCCAGTGCTTGGATTACAGGCATGCATCACTACACCTGGTTTTGGGGCCTAGCATGGCATGTAGTACTGGGAATCGAACTCAGGTTCTTGTACTTCCAAGCAGGCGCTTAGACTCCTAAGCTATCTCCCCAGCCTGAAAACTTTATTAGCTTCGATGGCATGATTAGCCATAAATATGTTTAGTACATATCAAACTCACTTTCAGTTTTTCTTTTGCTTTTTTTACTTATTTAGTATAGGGTCTACAAGGTCTCACTACACAGATATGACGCCTAGTGATTCTCCTGTTTTCAGCCTCCCAAGTGCTGAGACTACAGGCACGCGCCACCATGTCTGGTCTCAATTGCCATCTCAGCATGCACCGGGGGCAGGTCCAGTAGCTGCCCAGGCATTGAACCTCCTTGTCCTTGATCTGCCTAACAGGTACATTTTATTTTATTTTATTTTTTAACAGGTGCATTTTTAAAACACCAATTATTTAAGTGAAAACTAATTGCCTAGCCATTAGTTAATCCATTGCTCCATTCCTTTCTAAAGGTAAATATTACTTGGGGATATTACCTTGCCACTGTTTAACAAATGAATATGGTATCATAGTTGCATAATCATACAACTGTATAGTTAACTATAAAAGTATAGTTTCACTGTCTCATGGCCATCTATAAATTATTATAGTAGGTAAGACAGAAATTTAAAAAATCCTTCATTTATTTGGTGCACAGTCTTGTTACGCAGCTCAGACTAGTAATGATTGTCCTGTCTCAGCCTCCCTAGTGCTGGGATTACAGGCCTGTGCCAGCCACCATGCCTGGTTTTAGTGGCTGAAACGCAGCAGTACATATGACACCAGGGATCAAACCCTTGTGCTTGCCTGCCTGGTGCTTAGATTGCCAGCCTTATATATTTCTTATATAAACACATGAATGTTAACAAAATATTCATAATATTATCTAGTTTATAACACCAATATGTAGTTTATTATAATATATATGTTATTGGCCTGAAGAGATACCTTGGTGGCCTAGGTGCCTGCCTGGCAGGCCCAAGGACCCGGGTTCAATCTCAGGTACCACATGATGTGCCACTGTGCCTAACAGTGAATCTGGGCATGGTGGCACACACCCACAACCCCAGTCCCAAGGAGGCTGAGATAGGATGATTACTGAGTTTGAGTGCAGTGAGATCCTGTACCAAATAAATAATACATAAAAATTTAAAAAAATAATAGTTTATTATTGTGCTTATGTGCTATAACCACAGCGCAGATGCTAAAAGCAGTAGACAAATGTACAAAGGGCCTTGCATCCTAAAACAAAAGGGAGGAGGACTGGGGATGTAACTTGGTGTACAGGCCCGGCCTTCAATCCCCAGTACTACAAAGAAGAAGAAAAAAAAGTGAAAAATGTACACCATGAAATGAAAATAACAGGAGCCAAGTTCTTACATAAGAGAATGGACCACATGCAGGGCACGCGAGGCAAAGCAGGCACTAAGCCTCTGCATATGTTATCGCAAATTTGCTTGATGTATTATTTTAAGAACAAAGCCAGGAGGAAACTAACATCCAGAGTATTAACTTAATGAAATCAGAGAATAAGTAATGACGGTAAAGCAGAGAGTAAAATCCACAATTGCATAAAACCTGCACTCCCATCTATCTATAATTTTTAAAATGGAAAGAGGGCAGTTTGGCAAAATTGTCCTCACAAAGAACATTGGTTCTGGACAGTAATTTAGACTATGCCAGAGCTTTTGTGTACACAGGATCCATTTTTTTTTTTTTTTTTTTTGAGAAAAATAATTATCATTCCATCTGTCTCTAACTTTAATATTTTCTTCTGGCAATAACAAATATTTTAGGCTAGTTCACAAAAAAGAATTTTATCCATCTACCTGATGAAATTGTTCCACACCACCGGTTTATTAAAGCAACAGAAACCATCTTTTTTTTTTTTTTTTTTTAACAGAAACCATCTTGATTTCAAATATTCCATTTGCTACAAAAATATATCCTAGTAGTCAAAGGCCCAAAATATTTTGCACAAAGTAATAGAAAAAGTGTGATGGGGTAATGGGACATAGGGAAGGGGTGAGGGCTGACAGACTTCCAGAGATGCTGACAAGGGACTCCTGACTCCTCTAGTCCTGCTGCACTGCACCCCTCACCTCGGCCAAGGACCATTTTATTCTCCTGCTCCACGTTCCCTTTTTCTGGCAGTCTGCTGCCTCTTCCCCAGAAGCTCATCCAAAGGCACTTTAGGTGCTAATCCTAACTCCACCGGGCTCCTGCTGGAAGGAAAGCAAAACCATCACAGTAACACACAAGAAGCATGCATTTATTTAATTATGACTTAAGCCTCTGCAAGTACTGCCCTTTATAAATAAAAGTTAAATGGTGAAGATGTGTGGAGTTGGAGGAGGATTTCCAGACCTGCTTGAATACTATTTCTTGGTGTTATTAATGGTTTTGATAAATCACAAAACATGCTTTTTATCTCACACTAGTTTACCAATTTTGTTCTACCCCTCTATTTTGTCTCTTTAAACTGCTCATGCCAGCAGTTTCACATGTGTACTTTTTTTTTTAAATGTAATGGCCAGCTCAGCCTGCCCTGGGGGTGGGCTGGCACAGCATGTGGTGCTGGGGATCAACCGAGAAAGCTGTCCCTGTGGTTGCCTAAGTTTGCCTAAGCAGGCACTTTAGGCCACTGAGCTATCTCCCTGGCCTTCAAATGTGTACTTTTAGCTCCTTGACTTGTCCCTGCTTTTAAGCCTTTTTCTCCTCTCCCATCCACCATCCTCATTTAACTGACCTAAGACCAAGCAGAAACACCTAGCAGCAGCGCCCCCAGGTTGATCTAGGGGTCCTTCCAAATGGCCCTGTAGTAGCTCGTCCCTCTGGAGTACTACTACCACGTATCATCACAGTAAGCAAGCACCTTCCAAGCAGGTGCATGATTTCCTTGTGCCCCAAAGACCAGTCCACGTAGGATGCTGCTGGGCATGCTGAATCCTCAGCAAATGCGTACTGTGAGAATAAAGTTGTAGTTATGGCAAGGGGAACCCAAGAAAGAGTTTAAAGTACATGACCTTCATTTGTTCATTCGTTCGTTCATTTGTTCAAATGAATATGTGAAGGGAAATGTCACATAATGAAAAAACTTTCTTGTTCACTGAGACCCCATCTATTAAAAACCTAAAGGATCATTAGATTAGACAGCTTTGAACAATGGACTTTTAATTATTTCTCTTGTTCACTTTTACAAGAAAGCCCAACTACCATGTTATAACATGACATAAACTTTGATGAAAAGCATTAGGATTTTGTGACTCATTGTTATGCAATACAGGAGTGATTTTAAACTATGTTTTGTGTGCAGCTAGCTGGGAGGTCTACATACCAAAAAAGGGTTGGCAGCCCTCAGTTGATGAAAAAGTCCTACAAATATTCTGGAAAAATGAGTGGGTGGAACTGAGGTTCTCAGTAAGGCAGTTTTTGTTGTCAACAGGTGAAGTGTAAGGTTGAGAAACAAAGTATCCAATCAGTAGGGTCATGAGCTTTGCCCTGAACACCACACATAGAAAGTAGTCAAAATATCAACAGTTTTTACTTATCTTTTTAAATGAGAAAGAGTTACTGACCCTGGGCTACATGAACAGGGAAGGCTGCATATAACACCTAACCTCTTTCAACTCTTTATCCTTATACCTACTGCCATCAGGAAGTGCCAATGTCTTTAATTTTTAACCTCACATTTCCCATTTACAGATTAGTTCAGTCAGACAAAAAAGCCACACAAAATAAAAAATGTACCACTGTATTCATTTTAAAATAACATCTATGCCAATCCTTTCATTTTCTGCACAGCCCAAGGGAATAGTCTTTATTTGTAAAACTGATGAATTACAATATCAAACTTTTTTTGATCTTTAAATTTTGCAGTGCTTTGAGTTTATAATTAGATCCTGGCTTCTGCATGGGTAGACTCTCAGATGTGAGCAGTAACAGCTAGCAGAGGGAAGAGCATGCTCGGCCTCCCTTTAAAGCTGCTGACACATGGAGCCTAAGATTTGGACTCTTTCCTCCTAAGATATTTAGTTTTATAACACCTTGCGATCATTCATATTTCACTGATTCATAGGTGACATACTCCTTAGAGAAGTTTCTTCCACTTCAATCTAGGTTTGAAATGACCACCTTTTCCATGTAACACAAGAATGATAGCTCAGTATGTTGTTCTCCATTTCCAGACTCCAGGTTCTATTTATTCTGTCAGTTATTATTTCTCTAGGCATTGCCAAACAGGCCCTCGTTTAGGTCTTAGGACTTTAAGGGTGAACAGGGCCCAGCCCCAATTCTGGGCAAGTCAAGAGAGGCACATCCTAAACGTAATCACTACACAGAAAGGCCTTGGGGAAGGAAGGAGGACAAGCAAGGAGCATTGTGGGAGGGATGAGTAGCTGCCTGGGGAGGGCAGGAAGGGTTCTAGGTGGGAGGTGACATTTCACCTAGGGCTTGAGGCTGACAGAGGGGGAAGGGCACTCCTGGTAGACCAGGAGCAAATCAAACAAAGTCTGAAATGTTGAAGATACTCATCCTAAACTAACACCCTACCCCAGAAGAAGCCACCTACCAGCTTTTCTCTGAGTATTTCCAGCGCACTCCCATCCCTGCTTTTCATTTCCTGCTCTGTCCCACCTGCTCAATCCTAAGCCTCTTCCCAGGCCTAGCACAAGCCTTGCTCTTCCAAGAAGCCCTGGCAGCAGTGGTGCCTTCCTCCCCTCCCAGATGAACTCTGATGGCTCTCATGCGTGTTCTTCAGGAGCTCCCGGACAGTCTGACTCTGCTGGTACCTGCATCTAAGCTCAGATGGCTTTGTTCTTGAGGGCAGGGCCCCATTCTGTCACCTTCTTCTGCATTACACTGAGGCCAGTGCTTAGACTTCGACAGGGAATATTGCTTAATAATTTTGTCATTGCTGCCGCCAATGGCAAAAGTGAGCAGTATTACTTCCAAACTTTATCAAACTCTTGTTAAGTATTGTATCAGAGATGTGAAGCAATTTCCATGAGATACAGGCTAAAATCCTGCACAGGAGAACTGAAGCAGAGTTCCTCATATTTTTTTCAGCTGGTAAAATACCATTTCCCTTCTCTGTTCTGAATCACTGCTCCCCGTGCCTTATTTATAATATTTCTAGATGGCAGGAACTTTGTCTTCTACATGTTACAGTCATAAAGACGCCACAGACCTGCTGCTAAAGTACCAAGTGGTTAAATTATTCATTCGATGAGTGCAAATAGATCTATAAAGACCCTTGACCGCCTAGCCCTGGTTACTTTTTTGAGCTCGTTTCTGGCTAACATTTCTCCTCTCTCTCTCACATATATACTATGCATGAGGCTTTTTAGTGGGTGCCACATTTTGACTAAGAATCTGAAAAACTTAGCTTCCTAGTAATAATGCTAACAGCACAACTCAAGGATCGAAAGATAATGCTTGCCTTTTCCCAAGGTGAACAATTAGTCTGCATTTGACCCCAACGGTCTAGCTACACCTCTGATTCTAGCATAGGCATTGTGAGAAGCGCTGCGGCACCTGGAGGTCCCTTTCATTATTATGCCTGCCCCACCAGGGAGCTCACAGACGACTAACTGCAGTACCGCCGCGCACTGCCAGACAGCCTGAGAGGGAGCCAGGGGGCCAGCGAGTGAAAGGCCGAGCTCATTCCGAATGCGCATTTACACTTCAGGGCCAGACGCTTCTTCAAAAGACAGGGAGTTACTTTTCACATCGTGAATTTAGAGAATGATCCAATTACTTCGTGTCTGCATGGAACACGAAATGATTTTTTCTGTCATTGTGAGCAGAGAAAGAAATTCACCTTGTACAGTGCTCTGAAAGACTATCCGTTACCAATCTGAAACTCATTTTTCTTACTTTGAGCACTCAGAGAAAGTCTATATTTTTATATGGACATATTTATCAACAGAAAAAATATATAGATAGCCCTCAGGCACACAGCCTTGAAAAGTAAAAAAAAAAAAAAAAATTTCATAGTTGCTCATAAAAAAATACTGTTGTTGAAAATAGCATGTAAATGTTTTCCCCCTGTTTGGTAGGGAAAGGTTAGGTATCATCTAAGTAAATTAATTTCTTCCTGATTACCTAAACTCACATCACAGGGTATCTTTTTTTTTTTTTTTTTTTTTTTTTTTTTTTTTTTTTTTTGTCTTTTTGAGACAGGGTCTTGCTATGCAGTTGAGGCTGGCCTTGAGCTCACTTTTGTAGCCCAGGCTGGTCTCGAACCCGCACCAATCCTCCTGCCTCAGCCTCCCGAGTGCTGGGATTACAGGCGTGAGCCACCACGCCCGGCAAGGGTATCTTGAAAATAAAGGAGAAACTACCTGTGACTTCAAGTGACTTTTTTACTTACCTTCCCTTTCAGCTGTAAGCTGTAAGCTGCTACAGATATTGTAACATTCTTGAGATGAGAGTCTATCTAAACAGGCTAAACATGAAAATAATCAGGAAAATTTTAAAGTAAACATAGTCACATCATGTATATCTATGTACTTAGATACACAAACGTAAGATGAACTTTTACCACAGGCATAACTCTTAACACACTCATGCTGTGTGAAACTAAGCCAGTGCTATTTATGAACTACCTTTCTGATTTTCAAGTGTCCCTTGTATTTAAAATCTGAAAATAAAATAAACACATGCAGTGCATAAAACAAGGGAAGATGAAATGTTGAGGATATTATCTCACACTGTTCAAAAACAAATCCTTCTCATCTTCAGTTCTTAGGCTGGCAATCAATGAGAGGAGCCAGAGACGATATTAACACTAAGGCGATGTTCACACTACCTGTATTTATAGTTTTTATATATCCTACCTCCCATGAGCAATTCAAACCACCTAAACACATTATTGATCTAGAATTTACTGTCTTATTAGCTGCCAGATCGTCTGACAGGCACTAGAGATACAAAGGTGAAATCTACTTGCCCACTGAGGGCTTAGGACCTACTGGGGAGAGAGACAATTATAAAGAGTCATATAACAGCAGGAATAGGGTTACAGGATTACCAAGAAGCAGCTGAGAGGTTTCCTCCATGAAGCATGGCCAGTTCAAATCACTCTACATGGGGAGGACAGCATGGCCTAAAGAAGGACGTGACAAAACCCAGCATGTCTGGGGAAGCACCCGAGCGCTCAGGTCAGGAGCCTGTTCTTGGTCAGTATGAGGAGCCTGGACTTGCTCATGGCCTGGAGATGCATGAAAGGATCTACACTGAAGCCACAAGGCAGGTAGATGTAAAATCCTGTGTGGTTCAAATACTAATGGGCTTCCTGATAACTCTGTTAGTAAAATTTAGGGGAACAAAGCCAAAGGCAGTTAAAAGGCTGCTCTAAGTAAAAAAAAAACAAAGTGTTTCAATTAGGGCAGCAGAAATATGTTTGTTTTTAAAGGCACATTTGATATGCAGAGAAGATAGAATCAGCTAGAGTTTTCATCACAGGATGTGGGGGAGGAAGTCGTGGGAAGACTCCAGATTTCTGACTTGGGCGCTGATGCCACCAAACAGGATGCAGGAAGAAGAGCAGGTTTAGGGTGGGCAGTAAGTCTGGAGAGAGCTGTACTGAGCTGAGTAGGGCATTCCTGAAGACTTGTCTCAGGGAGGGAGAGGCGAGGCCCAGTGATGGCTCGTTGGCGACACCAGGCCCCGAGGGTGAGTGACACTGAGTCAGAGCTTGGAGGGCAATTGGGAACGTAATGAATGGGATGTTTTAACAGCCTCAGGTTCAAAATGTCACAGAGAAATTCATGAATGATAGTCTCAAGCAAGGCAGGGACTAGAAATTGCCCATTACTCAAAGACAGACAGATGCACTGAGAACCTGAGACAGTTGTTCTAACAAAGTTATGAGAACAAGTGCTCAGCCTCAGTGAGGTAGGAAGAAAGTGAGAGGTGGAGCTATGGACTGGAGAGGTTTGATTAAGGAGGTAGCAAATAAAGAAACAGCATTAAAGAGGCTTTAATGGTTTAAGTGGGTTTATTTTAAAAGTTAGATGAACCTCCACTCTCTAGAGATGAGCAGCGTTAACATCTCCGTGACCATCTTTTCATGTGTGTGTGTGTGTGTATGTGTGCGTGCGCGCACTCACATGTGCACGTTCAGATACAAGGAACATTTACTGTCACTGACATTACCATGTATTAATGAAGCAAACTACATCGAAATCACCCTTTAAATGATCTGCATCACAAACACCCATACAGAATACAATCTCTTCTCTAACTTAAAATTCAATACTTTGTGGGAATGCACATTACTCCCTGATAAAAGAATGCTGGTTCTTACGTCTGAGAAAGGCAACACCGAGCAGTCAGTTTAGAAAAAGGACAGACCCAATTCCACTGTTTTTTCGAGGGCAGAACACAATTCCCCACTTGGAGTGCTGCCAGTTTCAGGAGGAGGGTCCTGGGAGCTTTACTTCTGGGGCCAAGCAACCTCTCAGCACGAGGGCACTGACAATAGACACCCAAGAGAGCCACCCAGTGAGTCATCAGAAAGGGCCAAGTCCCACCCTGGGAAGGTCCACACCTGACTCCTGTCTCACCATCAGAAACAGCAACACAAGAGCTTTCTAGTGCAGGTGTTGTAATGTCAACAAGGCTGGGAATACTGGTTAAACTGGCCTTAGCTAATTGGCAACTAGATTTGGCTTGGGGTGGCTCTACCAGGAAATGGGGCAAGAGGTCAGAATTGTCACACCAACATGGCAGCCCACAACAATTTCAGGGGAGAAAGCAGGACAGGACATATGATGTAGCAAATTGAGTGTGTGCAGTTTATTCAGCAGGGGAATATGGCAGTTCCCCAGCAGCTTCACTGTAGTGTTTCCCAGGTCTCTCCTCTTCCCCCTCATTCCTCTCATTGTTTTTACATCAGTTCCCTTCACAGAAGACATTACCATAGCAGACATCTGAAAGAACATGTCCCACAATGCTTTTAATGTATTAACCACTCTCCATAGTTTATATACAGATTTAAAAGCATCATTGTTGTATTTCTCCATCTTTCTCCGTAGTGGATAAATCTGAGTATTTTTAAGTAGAGCATAAAAACTAAATAGCAAAATAGCTTAACTGGAAAGGGCTTATAAAATTGTATCAACTTGTTTTATGCTTGTAATGTCAAAACTCACTTTTTTGTGGATGTTTCAATATAAGGAAATATTACCTATGTACCAATAGATTAAAATTAGGTACCATTTGTGGAGGCAGATTTCTTTTTAGCAGGGTTTTAAACCATAATCCCCAAATTCACAGGTTGAAACTTAATCTCTAATGTGGTGAAAGTGGGGCCTGTGGAAGGTGGTCAGGTTAGGAGGGTGCTCATGGAACCCTGATTAGTTGGATGAATGTCCTTACCCCAGAGAGATCCTCACTCTGTTCACCATGTGAGGATGTAGCAACTGGCACCGTTTATGAATGTGAAGTGACCCTCACTAGTCAGCGAATTTGTTCATCTTCTGGTCTAGGCCTTCTCAGGCTTGCAAAGCAGTGAGAAATACAGTAATACTTCAGTTCATGGATGCTTCTGCTTGCAAACAGTTCAGATCATAAGCAAAAGCATTGGACAAACTTTTGCTTCCCTTCACAAAGCCTGCATCAAATGATAATCACCACCATGGCCACCTTCCCCACATGAACGCAAATGTAGCCACCTTCTCCAGAATTGGAAAACAAATTACGCTTGAAAATTGAGGCACTACTGCATGTTTCTGCTGTTCACAGGTCAATTAAGCTATGGCATTTTTATTACAGCAGCCTGAATGAACTGAGTCAACTACCAAGCAACAGAGCTGGATGACAGGTCATGGAAGTTCAAGTCCTAGGATACAGGAAACTGGACTGTGCCAAACTCAAAATCCTGAACATTTTATTGACAACCAACACAGTCTTTAGGAGGATGGAGCAAGGGGATGACAGCTAATGGAACTTCCTGCTTCCCTGTGATCTCGGCCAAGCACTCCTAGAAATGGGAGCCTCTTGTTTTCACTTGTAAAAACAAGTGTGAAGTGATGTGGAATGTGCTGGATTTTCTCTGCTGCCTAACAACCTACTGAAGATCACTGCTTGGTTTGCAGAAATTATTAAAAAAAAAAAGTGGGCTGGCCAGATGGCTCAGTGGACTAAAGTGCCAGCTTAGGCAAAGTGTGGTGGCCAGGGTTCAACCCCTGGTATGTTGTGCTGGCCCTGCCCTTGGGGTGTGCTGAAACAGAGATTGAGACTGGGCATGGTGGTGTACATCTGTAATCCCAGCGCTTGAGACGCTGAAAACAGGAGAATCACTGAGTCTGATCTAGGTAGTGAGACCCTGTACTAAAAAAAAAAAAAAAAAAGAGAGAGAGGGAAAGAAGACTTGCATTTCCTTTTCTTTTACATTTTCCTAAAAATGCTCTTAGAAGACTTCTAAGTCAAACAGGGAATTTTTCAGCTCTTTGTGTATACCTTTGCAAGCAAAGCCACCTGAAAATAAGGCATAAGGCGAAAATGCCAAAATGGAACAGCTGTCATACAATATGCTCTAGCAGCCTGCCAGTATTTCCAGAAGAAAATTACTAAGGTTGGTCACTGGGAGGAATCATGACTTTTCCAACCTCTAGAGAAATGAGCCTGGTAATTTTCCATCATCTGCTTCACAGTGGCCTAGGTTTGCAGTCAATGGTGCCAGTTTATGTTAGTCTCAAAATTATTTTTGTAAATCAGTTTTTAAAATATATACTATGGATAAGAATTTCTGGCAACATAACGTGTTCCTTCCCACTTATGAAAACTAAGCATTTAGTATTAAAAAAAAACTTAGAGATTTCACTTTGCAAACATATTGAAGGCTTCAATTGTGATTTCAGCAGCTTTCACCAACAACAGAGCAATGACCTCATGAGTTCTCAGGTGGGAAATGCTTCAGCTTTCGACAAAGACCATGAACCCAGCATTCACAATGCATATTTCCTACCAAATGTTTCAAGCATGGTTCTCAAAGGCAGGAGGGACATTCAAGTAGACGCTAGGAAGGTGACACTGCTGAAGGCAAAATGAGGTCACACTGTGATCATAAATTCCTCTCTGGGCAGCTAGCCAACTTTTTACACTGTGTTCAGTCATTACACGCCTCTCCACTTCTTGTTCTGTACAATAATTAGAGTGCTTCCTTTAATTTTCAGGATGATTTTTCTAGATGCAAGTTTATGGGTTCTTGGACCAATGACACCTCCTTACCCTTCCTGCAAATTATCTTATCCTCGTTGACATACATTTATATGTTAATGTTGTATCTCTAGTTCAAGCCAAATTGATTTCAATCACATATATGAGCTCTTAGGTTAGAGCATTTCTTAGATGCTGGCAAAACCATATGGCTCCAACTAAAACTACTAAAATTTGCATTTGCTGTAGGTAGCACCTTTAGAGACACATGTATGCCAAAGAGATAAGGAAAGGAAGAAGAGCATAAAAGAGAGCAAAAGGAAAGTGCCTGAATAATGAATGACAGAAATGAAAATTCTCTATGGTGAATAAGACTTATGGAAATTTAATACTTGCTATGCATTCGCTTATTTGGTCACTTAAATATCTACTATGTACCTGGCATGTATATATTGGGGAAATGCAAATATAAATGAAAGAACCTAAGAAGTGTTATGAGAAATTTTAAAACTTGGAAACTGAGTCTAAGAAAATATAGACAGTTTTGGGGGTTACAGAGGTAGAAATCTAATCTATTCTAAAGCTGCCAACAATAGTGTTCTTTTCCTTGAATAAGGTCTCATGCTGATAGAATAGTGCCATGCTAGCTATTTTACCTAGCCACATACAGTGAAACTGGAATTTATTTGATTGAAGGCAATTGTTGGAAGTTAGATGGGCTAATTCAGAATTGATTCCATTACTGAATAGATGATAAAAGATAATGGTATATGCTTGTCTCTTCTGTCCAGTGTACATTTACTTTCTTTGTACAGTAAGTAAACAAACAGATTTTGCCAGCATTCAATACCAACTTATGACCATAAGAAAGTAAAAATTTCATGTTGCAGGGGGCTTCATAAAAAGCCCAAATGTCACTGTCTTTTCTGCAATCTCCACTGCTACAGTGGAGCCCTAATTTTTAACAGATACTCTGCATGGACTTAATTGAATTCAAGAAACATTCTTGACCACAACCTCATGAAAATGGATTTACCCTGCCTTACTACAATCAGGAAACGGCTGAGCTGAAAATATGGCACAGGTTAATCAGATTATCTCAAAATATATTTTTGTTTTTTAAAATTAATTTTAATGAGAAAGAAATAACAATAATACAGTTTCAAAACAGGTTAGTAGGATAGTTATAATTAATACATTGTATATTGGTGTTTTTGTAGTAGTTATTCAGAGTATAAGATGCAGACATGCTATCTTGTCCAAACACTATTAGTACAAATCTTTCTTCTCATTGGACTAAGACAAAGTAGCTGTATCGCTATCCCACTTTTTTTTTTTTTTTTTTTTGTCTTTTTGTCTTTTTGAGACAGGGTCTTCCTATGCAGTTGAGGCTGGCCTTGAACTCACTTTTGTAGCCCAGGCTGGTCTCGAACTCACACCAATCCTCCTGCCTCAGCCTCCCGAGTGCTGGGATTACAGGCATGAGCCACTATGCCCGGCTTCCCATTTTGCATGTATATATTTTATTATTATTTTCACTACAAAATGGTCCTTCATTTATATCCCTTTTTTGTTTTGTTTTGTCAGAGATGGGTGTTCCATTGCCATTCAAATATTGTAGGTTCATGAATTCAGCAAAATAACCCAATTTAGTCCAATAGTTCATAATAGTAGTGGGTTATCCGCAGAACTAGCAATGTCAGAAGTTATTGACTTGAGCCTTTTATAGCTCAGCATATTAATATGGCTTTACTTTTTATACCTCATGATTACACTTTTCTGTAATCTATTTCAAAATAGATTTTTAGAGTTAACCTTTAATAACATCCGTGTAAAGATGTGACAAAGCATTAACTATGTAAGTAAATTTATGTATAGCATTGAACAGGGTTTCATATACCATCACTGTCTTACTAGATAATTCTCCTTTCAAGCTTTGACTATTTCCTTTTAAATAAAGTCAAGGATTCTATAAAATAGACAAGGATCTGTCTGGATGATGCTCTGTATTCTTTGTGAAAATTACATTTTAGATTTTATTGCTTTTTAGAATATTAGGAAAATACTGAGTTTTATAACCCAATCTTATATCAGGCCACTGAATTCAGATATTATAGTTGGATGCTCACAATGACTTACTCTTGATTTTCTAGTAAAAATGTTATATAATCTTCAAATAGTATAGTATTTTCCCTCCTTTTTATTGTTTAAAGTCTCATTTATTTTCCTGTCTTACTATATAGACCACAAAATAATAACAACACTGGCTGGAATACCCTGTCCCTGGAATTGTAAACTAGACAGCCATTATGGAAACACTATGGAGGTTCTTCAAAAAAATTTGCAACAGAACTACCATATGGTCCTCTAATCCCACGCTGGGCATACTGCAAGCACACTGCAATCCAAACATGGCAGAGAAATCTGCTTTGCTTGTTTATTATAGCACTAGTGACAACAACCAAGATATGGAGTCAATCTAGCTGTCCATCAGTGATGACGCATAGAGAAAATGTGATGTCTGTCTGTCTGTCTGTCTGTCTGTCTGTCTGTCTGCCTGCCTGCCTGCCTGCCTGCCTGCCTGCCTGCCTGCCTGCCTGCTTGCCTGTTTTTCTCTCTCTGTTGCAGGAAGCATTAAGAAGTTCTTTCCAGTATTGTAATTCTGGCAAGTTCCTATGCTGAGGAGACCGGCTGTCTAAGCACCTGCCTGGAAAGTGCAAAACCTGAGTCAGATCCCTGATAGTGCATGCGGTGGGGCACACCTGTAATCCCAGTGCTACGGAGGCTGAGACATGAGTACCACTTCGAGTCCGAGATGCATAGTGAGCCCCTGTACCAAATAAATCCAGATTTTTTTTTTTAAAAGAATAAACTCTCTTTTCATTTTGCTGCAGTACAAATTGAACTGAAGGATGCTCTGCTAAGTAAGTCAAGCACAAAGGACAAATACCAGTTTCAATTCTAGGTAGAAGCTAAAAAGTTTACCTCAAAGAAGTAGGAATAGCACCGTAGGATAACTAGCTTTGATAAAAATTACATGAATATTTCAAAGTAACTAGTAAGAGGATTTTAAATGGTCTAACACAAATAAATGATAAATGTTTGCAGTGACAGATATGCTAATGCCTAATCTGATCATTATAAATTGTATACATATATTAAAAGGTTACAATCCCATACATACTCTGTATAAATTATTATTATTATTATTATTATTATTATTATTATTATTATTATTAGGTACCGGGGTTTGAACTCCAGACCTTGTGCTTGCTAGGTTAACACTTATTTTACTGAGCTATTTCCCCAGCCCTATATAAATTAAAAATAGAAATAGATTTTTAAAATATTAGTAGAGAAGTTATATGGTACTTATAATATGCCCAATATACTTCTAAGTTATCATGTAGTCATGACAAGGGTATGGAACAGGCATTCTATTACTATTATTATTATTACTGTTTTTTTCAGAGAGGATCTTGTGTAGTTCCGGCTGGCCTTGAACTCACTATGTATCCCAGGCTGGCCTCAAACTCATGGTGAACCTACTGTTTTAGCCTCCTGAGTGTTGGGATTACAGAAATGTGACGTATGTAAGAAGGGGCTACAATGGAAAAATGAACCTTCCTTCTACATCATCATTTTGCTACAATATTTTATTTTTATAAATTTCTCATAAATTTATTTGGTACAGGGTCTCACTACACAGCTTGGACTCACAGTGATCCTCTTGTTTCAGCCCAATGGTGGGATTACAGGCATGTACACCCAAGTTTTGGTGGCCAGCTTAGACCGCTGAGTTATCACACCAGCCCTGCTACAATATTTTCAGTAGCTAAGAAGAAAACACAAGTTGTCAGGCCACAGAGGGGGAGAGGTGAAAGTGGGAAGCTTTATCTTGCTTAGGATTCTAATAGCATTAGTATTGCGGTGGTGCTGTTGTTTTAAGCCTTAAGCCAGAGAGGGCAAACCTACAGCTGCAGCAGGCTGTCTGTATCATTGAAAGTTCTGTTATTGTGTTTTTCTTTTAAGACAAAATACTTTTTTTCGAAATTAAAACCTCAGTATTCAGGTATAACTGCAATGCTGGCATTGGGATATGTGGGATATGTTTGTGCTGCTGTTGGGCGCTCAGTCTCGAAATGGTTTGCTATCACTGATGAAGCCATAAGGAGAAGGGGATGAACTTTAGACTTTTGTAGGAATCATTGAGTGGATCCTGATGCTTGGGCATCTGAGAGCTTGTGTGGCACTGTCCAGCAGCCGAATGTGAAGACAGAGCCAGTGCCCCTCTAATGGCAACACTCTGGATGGCCATCACTGGGGAGCTTGCCAGAGCCACCATACACACCTGAGAAGATAATTTCTTTATGCTACAGGGAAAAGGCATCACCTGAACTTGCTTCTGCAGCCTAGGAAAGGGATTCCACATGTCTGTGTGCACTGAGCTGAAGCCAGGAAGTCTGTATCTCAGCTTTCAGGTCTGCAGTCTGTTGCTTTCCGCAATTGTGCTGCTCTAAGCCCAGAAATGGTCTTTTCACACACATAGAAGCTGGACTCCTTCTCAAGCCCACTTACACCTTTGGAACATCAATTACTTGCCACACAGTGCTAGACTAGGAGGGAGGAAGATCAGAAAGCACTGCCTCCGTGGGCCTCTCCCTCTGCCTGTGAGCCCTGGCAATGAGGGTGTGAAGGGCAAAGAGAGGCGGAAAAACAGAAAGGACAATTATGACCTCAGAGGGCCTTCTCGGGCCTGAGGGCGTATCATCTCTCTTCTCACGATTCGTGTGTCTGCCCAGAGACTCCCAGACAGGTTCTCTGGTCCTGACACCCAAGCAACAATGAGGTATATTATTATTCACTCCTTCCAGTCTAATTACTCAATGTGCTAGTCACATATGGCCATTCCCACCTGCTGCCAAAGAGCTACCTCTAAAACACAAATGTAACATTATGAGAATAACCCCCGTGCTTCCAGGGGCAGTTCAAGCCCAGAAGGTTCACAAGAAGAACTCTGAGCCCTGGTCACTACTTAGGTGGGCTTCAGATTGAGTGCTAAGGCTCTGTAATGAGGATGCTCCAGGCTCCAATATCTGTCACCCCTCACTGACTGGAGGACCTAAGGTCTTCATTTCCTTATCCGGAAAGAAGAGTTTCTAAGTTATGGGACTTAATAGTGATCTGTAATGCACTGGCTCAGCCACCACATGGTAGGTGCTCCCGGGCTGCTCACTAGGGTGGCCTTAACTGTCACCAATTCCTCCACTCTGCACACTGCCCAGTCTCTAGGAGGTATTTAGCTACTCAGCTAATACCCAAATAGATCAGCAAAGCAGCTTTGGGGGTGCTGTCTCTCCTTGTATTAAGCTGTCTAGGTACCTGCTTGAACTTAAAAGCAAAAACCCAATCTCACTGCTGTTACAATGCTGGGAGGAAAGGAAAATTTTCCGTAGAAGAGAAGCAAATAGTGAGACATTTGGCGGGGATGAAGGGGACAGGAGAAAGGGTTCCCCGTACCTGCTTAGCTGCACATAGACACACGTAAAATTCTGAATTTAACAATTTGAAGAACTACGTGCCATGTAACTGTATACTGCAATTAGAATCAGGAAGAAGTTTTAATTCTGTTAAAGTCTGTTGTTTGCATTTACAGAGTCAGTCTTATTTAAAATAAAGGAAAAAGAAAAAAGTCAGGATAGTTGGGGCCAGTAAACAAAGCTTTGCAACTCAAGGGATTGCTCCACTGCTGCCCCCTGAATTTTTCTGCCGTGACACACACACTTACTATCAGTCTCTGGCAGGGTGTGTAGAAAGTAATGTGGGTTCACAAGTGGTGGAACACTGTTGTTTTGTTTTTAAGACTGGGAAACAAGTGGCTGTGTTTTAGAAATTAAGTCTGACACTGATGTTCTAGACACCGCCTTCTTCTAAAGAGTAAGAATTTTTAATATTGTAGAATATAAAACTGAGTATAATAATAACAACACATGATAGTATTAATAATGATAATATTTATTATAATATTTACCATCTGGATTTTTTTCTACCTTGGTGATAGTGACATTTGGGGGCTGGATGACTCACTGGCTGGGACAGTTGTCCTGCTCGCCGTAGGGCATCTGCCAGAGTCCTTGGCTTCTACCAAGCCAGAATGGATACTCCTTGTTCAGGTGTAACAACCAACCTCTCTAGCACTTCCAAAGGCTCAGGGCTAGGGCAGTGCATACAACCTGCAACCTGGTTTCAAGCCAGTGGCTTATGTTTATGAAACAAAGTGAAGAAGCAGTAATAGTGTTATTAAGAATTATGCCATAACAGTGTATATTTGACCATAACAAGTGGGTCTATAGCACATCTATTCCCTTCACAGAAGAAATTATGTATTACTGTATCAAAGTATATGATCATATTTTATATACTTCATCATGGTCCTAGATTCTGACACACAGAACAAACAACGGCTAGATGTTGGAAATAAATGATTGCCAAATTTATGAAAAATTACCAAATCTATGTGATACTAATTTGTTAAAGTCTGAGACTTGCACAACACTTTTTCACTGTCATCTGATCTTCCACCCCAAATATATTCTATGGAACTCCTAACTCTACTGTTTCAGGCAGGGACAAATATTTAAAATATGTAAGGGCATTCTTTTCAGCTTGGAGTCTTGTATCTGAGACAGTGAGAAACTTCCAGTAAAGAAGGCCTTATGCATCCTAAAAGATCTCAAAGGACATTTAAAGGCTATCTAAATCTTCACTTTCTTACTCCACTATTAGGAAGGATTTCAAAGATTTTATTTTGTTGATAAAATAAATACATTTTATGGGGAAATAGCATTTCAGCAACAAAGGTATTGTCAGTAATAAAGTCACCATGGAAAGTATACATGAGAAAGTGCCTTTGCCTTGCAGGGAGGAGAAGAGGAAGAGGAAAAGAAAGGGGAAGAGAGAAGGAAAGGAGGTAGGAGAGGAAAGGAGAGAAGGGAGGAATCAAGACAGGGAGATCTGTTTCTTTAATAATTGGACAAAGAAGCATACCATGGTGCATAGTGAGACCCTGTCTCAAAAAGATCGAAAAAAAAAAAAAAAGGCACACCATGCTCAGATTTCTATTTTTCTGTTTCCTTATTCCTTGTGTCCGGTCATCAACTTCTACTCATCGTGTATCTCTCCAAACTGCTTAGTGTAGGCATTCATTACCTTCCATCAGCTCTATTTAACAACTTTCTAACTGGTTTTCTTACCTGCAGCTTCCCACTGACTTGGTGTCCTGCTGTAGAGGAAGGGGTTTGCCCTGCCATCTCTTTAGAACACAGATTTTGTGCAGGACTCTTGAGGGCACAGAGACCCAGGGAGCCCAGTATTAGGCTTGGAATTCAAATCCCATGTCTGTACTCCAAGCCAGATCTCTGACCTTCCTTCTTCAGATCTGTACCACATGCCATTTATTTGATTTCACTGTTGCTTATAATCCAACACCTTGTCTAAACTGCTACTGTCTGGATGCCTCTTCTGCCCTCGTTGGCAAAGGTCCTTGGCCACTACTCCAAGATCAAAGCCACTGCTCCTCATGCATAGTTCCTGGGCGGCACTCAGCCTGTGCCTCAAGTGCTCTTCTGTCGCCCTTCCTGAAAAGGTCAAGAATGGAGCTGCAGCTCCCTCTTTTCTCGGAAGAAGCCACTAGGCTTGCTTTCCTGGAAGGTCCCAGGCATCCCAGGAAACCTGTTAAGAAATAACTTGCCTTCCCTCAAGGATCCTGTAGGAAGGGGAGGATCAGGAACCAGGCAGTCACAGGGATTTGGACCTGGAAGGAAGGAAGGAGGGCTGCATCTCTGTGGCATGGAAACTGGGAAAAAACATCTTAAGGAAAGTGGCACTTGGGGTAGGATTCCACCGCCTGAGGGTAGCTGAGAGGTGAGCCCTCTACACTGAGACAGGGCTGAGCCTAGTGAGCAGGTAGGAGCCTGGGCTGTCTGGCGAAGGAAGGGTATCTATCAGGCAGTGCGTGGGGCCCAGCGTCAAACCACAGCTGGTATCCACCCAGTGAGCACCTCTGTGAAGTCCATGCCAGTCAGAAAATCAACAGAGCTGTACCCAGAGAAGTGCTCTGATGATCACATCAAAAACCAACTGCAGGAGGAAAGCAGCATCAGTTGAAAGCAGGATCTTACTTAGGGGGGCAGAAACAAAACCAGACTGGGCCCACAGTGCCTCTGAGGCAAGGGGTATGGGGCAGAGGCAGATGGAGCACTGGCATTCCATACCTGGTATCTGTTTCCATCAGTGGAGAAAGGCTGGGGCTAAGCAACAACACAGCCACCGCTGGGTACTAAAGCTTACAGAATGCACAATCATGATGGAGAAGCAGACTATTTCAGTTGTCTATATGACTACCACATTTCTGTTAGCTACAGTGACTTCTAACATTTAGAAAATAAGAGCTTTGTGTTTACTTTGCTTGTCTTACCCTCACTGGCCTGACCTGCTTTGAGGGACAAACACCATGTGTTCTGTAAGCCAGTTCCGATGAGCTGAAGGCTCTGGGTAATGTGCACCTTCCTCATGATCAACGTGGAGAGTCTGAGTCACCTGTCCTCCCACCTCAAAGGGCAGGAAGTCTGCACAGTATGTCAGATGTGTTGCTTTTCTGTTGCAGTATGCTAAGCAACATGGGTCAAGCCTTAACAGAGAGCCAGCACCTGAGTTCTCTGGCTAAGGAGCCATGAAGGCTAGTGGTCCTGATCCTAAGAGATGGAGTGGAGAGACTTCAGAAAGTTTTACTAGCACCAATATCCACTTTGGAATGCATGAGTAAGTCTGTTTTCCATGAAGAGGAAAAGTTCAAAGCAATAAGCCAAAAGGAACTTTTTCAAAGACCACACTACTCAGAGGTACAAATCCAATATGAAAATCAAATTATGGTCCTGTCCCAGCCCAGCCCAAACCCCACCGCTGGGAGCTGAGCCCGCACCGGCTGGGTCAGGATCCTTGGCCTGCCTTCCCTTTCCCC
>PVJA010028833.1:11535-27307 GCA_004027025.1 Myocastor coypus | reverse complement strand
TTGAGGCTGGCCTTGAGTTCACTTTTGTAGCCCAGGCTGGTCTCGAACTCGCACCGATCCTCCTGCCTCAGCCTCCCGAGTGCTGGGATTACAGGCGTGCGCCACCACGCCCAGCTCCTTTTTGGCTTTTGAGAAATGGTCAGTGTAGTTCATGCTGCTCTTCAACTCACTTATTAGCCAGGGATGGTTTAAAACATGCATAGATCCTCCAGTCTTCTACATGTTTAGGAGTACAGGGATTTGCTATCACCTCTGGTTCTGTAGTCCTAGCCTTTTTTTTTTTTTTTTTTTTTTTTTTTTTTTTTTTTTTTTTTTTTTTTTTTTTTTTTTTTTTTTTTTTTTTTTTTTTTTTTGTATTAGGACCCACTCATCCTGCCCTGGGGGTGGGGCTAGCACAACTTCTGGTGTTGGGGATCCAAACGATTGGAACCTCAGGTTGCCTAAGCTTGCCTAAGCAGGCTCTTTAGACTGCTGAGCCATTTTTTTTTATTTTATTTGCTAGCCTTTTTTTAATTTTCCTACATCATCTATGCTGGCTCTGAATTTGGGACTCTGGAGTAGCTAGTATTACGTGTATGTGCTACTATGCCTAACTGCAAATCAATTATTTTGTGTTTTAAAAATTAGTTTTAATAGGCTGGGGTGATAACTCTTTGGCATAAATACCTATCTGGCAAGTGCGAAGTCCTGAGTTCATTCCCCTGTAACAAGCAAACAGAAGGGAAAAAAAATTTTTTTTTTTTAAAAAAACCTAGGTGTAGTTGGTCACACCTATAATCTCAGTATAGTACTTGGGACTCTTGAAATTCCAGGCCAGGGGCCCGGCGGGATGGCTCAGTGGTCTAAAAAGCGCCTGCTTGGGAAAGCTTGGGTGGCTTCAGGAACCGCGGTTCGATCCCCGGCACCACATGCTGCGCCAGCCCTGCCTCAGGGCAGGCTGAGCTGGCCATAACAATGAGTGAATAGACAGACAAAAGTTCTGAAACAAGAAAAAAAATAAATAAATAAAATAAAAAAATTCTTTAAAAAAAAAAAGAAATTCCAGGCCATCTGGAAAATCTATGGAGACCTTGTCTGAAAAATAGAAAATAGTTTATTATAATGTGTGGCTTAAAGTTACAACAGTGAACATATTTACATTCTATTACTTTATAACTCTTTGGTATATGTCACATCAGTCTTGTATCTATATATATTTTTATATGATTTTGTAATATCTTTGACCTGGCATTTTGATGATTGTGTTAATGCAAAACTGTTTCAGTATTGGGAAACTAGCTAGGCCTGGTACCACATATCTACATTCCCAGCGTTCCAGACTAAGGCAAAAGGATTGCTGCAATTTGAAAGCCTGTCTGGGCTACCTACACAGTAAAATCCTATCTCAAAATTTACTTTTTAAATTTGGGAAGCTGTCAAGTCAATAGTGGTAGATCCAAGTTTTCTAGAAATTTCAGTTTTTGCTTGGGAGCTTGAAATTAATTAATTAATTAATTAATTTGTTTATTTATTTTGGCAGGACCAGGGTTTGAACCCAGGACCTTGCATTTGCCAGGCAGGCATTTGTGTCAAGGTCGTGAGTTCAAACCCCAGTCCTGCAAAAAGAGAAAAGAAACTAATGGAGGTTAAGAGCAGAATATATTTATTTGGGGGGGAAAACCTCCTGTCCAAGAGGACAGAGGGAAGGCCTAAGTGGATTGTCCTCCAGAAAACTGTGTCTTGCCGGGGGTGGTGCATGCCTGTAATCCCAGCACTAGGGAGGCTGAGGCAAGAGGATTGGTGCGAGTTCAAGACCAGCCTGGGCTACAAAAGTGAGCTCAAGGCCAGCCTCAACTGCATAGCGAGACCCTGTCTCAAAAAGACAAAAAAAAAAAAAGAAAGAAAACTGTGTCTTGGGCCCGGCAGGATGGCTCAGTGGTCTAAAGCGCCTCCTTGGGAAAGCTTGGGCGGCTTCAGGGACCGCGGTTCGATTCCCGGCACCACATGCTGTGCCAGCCCTCCCCTCGGGATGGGCTGAGCCAGCCATAAAAATGAGTGAATAAACAAATAAAGGTTCTGAAACAAGAAAAAAAAAAATCATAAAAAAAAAACTGTCTTCTAGGAATTTTTATACCAGAGTAAACCATGTGGTGAACATTGAGGGTCTAAGGTGGAGAACATGAGAACTCCATTAGGTGGGCATGAGGTGGGACAGAACTTATTTTCAGCCAATAGGATTACAAGAACCATTGTTCTGGTAAAACTGATTAAATCCATTACCAAATGAAGAAGCGAGTCATGGAGCAATTGGGCATGAATATGGGACATGGTCTTTTCCTATTGGGGGTTGGGTTAGTGAACTCCTTAGGGATCTTTGATGAAGTAATTGACACCTATTTAGAATATCAATCCCCCCCCCAAAAAAAAAAAAAAATAGAATATCAATCCCTGGTGCCCATCCCTAGGGAAGTTATATGGCTGTGTTTGTTAACTTCTGTCTTGAGGTTTGACCCAAAGCAGGAGCGTCTTGTCTCTTCCTAACTTGCAAAGTCACCTTGTATTCCATATTGCCTCTGTAAGTGCCTGGCCTTGTCTCATTAACTATAGTATTTCTATCTAATTTAGCTGCCTACAACAATTCCTGTTAAACATCAATCAGTTTTAGAACCATTGATTCAAATGTCAAACCCCTATCTCTAAATGTCAGGGGATTATAAAGCTGCCTGTAATCTCAATACTTTGGATACTTAGCAGGATTGTGATGTAAAGCTTTGCCTGGCTGCATAGGGAGATTGAGACCAGCTTAGTTTTAGGTAGTCAGACTTTTTCTCAAGAAAACAAACCATTTAAAAAGGTCACACACACACACACACAAACAACCCTGTAATCCCAGCACTTGGAAGGCTGAGGCCGGAGGATCTGTGTGAGTTGAAGACCAGCCGGGGCTACAAAAGTGAGCTCAAGGCCAGTCTGAGTTGCATAGTGAGACCCCGTTTCAAAAAGAAAATAAGTAAGTAAATAAATAAATAAATAAAGTGAGTAGCATTTTGACCCTATTATGAAATAGGTTTGAGGGCCCGGCGGGATGGCTCGGTGGTCTAAAGCGCCTGCTTGGGAGCTTGGGCAGCTTCAGGGACCACTTCAGGGACCCCGGCACCACTTGCTGCGCCAGGCCTACCCTTGAGGCGGGCTGAGCTGGCCATGAAAAATGAGTGAATAAACAAACAAAGGTTCTGAAACAAGAAAAAAAATAAATAAAAATAAAAAAAAAAAAAGAAATAGCTTTGATATGGTGAGCCTTCTAAAAGGTCTAGGGACCACTAGAGGTCTGTGAATCACACTCAGAATCAACATTCTAAAACATGAAGATGTGCCTAGAGCAGTGGTTCTCAACCTTTCTAATGCCATGACCCCTCAATACTGTTCCTAATGTTGCGGTGACCCCAAACCAAAAAATAATGTTGGTGGCTACTTCAAATTACTAATTCCAGGGCCCGGCAGAATGGCTCAGTGGTCTAAAGCGCCTGCTTGGGAAAGCTTGGGTGGCTTCAGGGACCGAGGTTCCATCCGGGGCACCACATGCTGTGTCAGCCCAGCCCTCAGGGCGAGCTGAGCCGGCCATAAAAATAAGTGAACAAACAAGCAAAGGTTGTGAAACAATAAATAAATAAATAATTCTTTAAAAAAAAAAAAAATTACTAATTCCAGTAAATAACATTTCACCATGGCATAGTATGGGTTTAAATATGTATTTTCCGATGGCTTTAGGTGACCCCTGTGTTTTGGTCGTTCAACCCCCACCGGGGTCACGACCCACAGGTTGAGAACTGCTGTCCTAGAAGCTGACCAGCATGATAGAATGCTCTCAGACAATGAAGATTGTGGTAGTTATTTTGGATAAACGAGTATCAGAATATTTTTACTGATTTGTGAGTGGTTTCTATTAGAGTTTTGGTTTGTAATCAAGGTCTTTCTCTCCCAAAGGTTTTGTTGAAAGTGTTATATCAGTACAAGGAGAAGCAATATATGGCTCCTCGAGTTTTACAGCAAACACTGAATTACATTAATCAAGGAGTTTCCCATGCCCTTACTTGGAAGAATCTGAAGCCTCACATACAAGTAATAACATTAATTGCCATAAAAGTTTAAAATTTGTCTTTTGTTGAGTGTGTGTTAATGATCGCTTTGTTGGTGACTAGTTTTGACAGTACAGTAAAAGTTGCAACACTTTCACGAAGTTATTAGTGGTATCTTACAAATACTCAGTTTTAGTCGAAAACTTACCTTCAAACAGTCTTACTATTGGATTATGGGGGCCCAGCAGTATGGCTCAGTTGTCTAAAGTGCCTGCTTAGGAAAGCTTAGGTGGCTGCAAGGACCAGGTTAGATCCCCAGCACCACATGCTGCTCTAGCCCTACCCTGAGGGCAGGCTGAGCTGGCCATAAAAATAAATAAACAAAAGTTCTGAAACAAGAAAACTAACTAAATAAATAAATAAATAAATAAAATTTAAAAAGTATTGGATTATGATTAGTTCACATTTTAATGATATAGTTTGGAAATAAGCAATTTTATCAGATTGGTTTTTAGGATAATGGTCTTATAGTTTCATACTACAAAAAAAGGAAAGATACTGTCATTGACCCAGGAATCCTTTAAACACATCATTTAAGTTGGATATTAAGCTTTAAAATATATGTACGGTAGACTTATTTTAGTACTTTAAAGGGATTTGACAGTTCAGATTTGAAAACTGAAGGCTGTTACTTTAATTTTCACATCACAGGGCATTATCCAAGATGTTATTTTTCCATTGATGTGCTATACAGATGCTGATGAAGAACTTTGGCAGGAAGACCCTTATGAATACATCCGCATGAAGTTTGGTAAGGAAGTTTCACTTTAGAAACAAAATGTCAGTGGTTAAAATGAGAGTGATATGTGTAGCCAACCTAAAGAATGTTAAGACCTAGCTGGGTGTGGTGTTGCACACCTGGAATCCCAGCACTTGTGAGGCTGAGGCAGGAGGATCAGTGTGAGTTCAAGACCAACCTGGGCTACAAAAGTGAGCTCAAGGCTGGCCTGAACTGCATAGCGAGACCCTGTCTCAAAAAGACAAAAAAAATAGAATGTTAAGACCTCATCTTCGGTCTCATAGTCCAAAGAATCTCAGGGCCTGCCAAATACCTCAGCAGATTAAAGCACCTGCAGGCAGGTGCAGCTGGCTCTGCCCGTGGGGCTTGCTGAGACAGCAGTTGAGTCTTGGAGGCTGTAAACAGGACCCTGAATACCTTGTAGACCCTTCCCTAAAATACAAAAAAATCAAAACAAAGAATCTTTATTGTTTTAATGTAAGTTATCTCTTGTTTTGATTCTTTCAGGCTATTCATTAATTATGGCTTTTTTTTTATTATTATTATTTATTTATTTATTTTGTCTTTTTGAGACAGGGTCTTGCTATGCAGTTCAGGCTGTTCCTGAGCTCACTTTTGTAGCCCAGGCTGGTCTCGAACTCGCACCAATCCTCCTGCCTCAGCCTCCCGAGTGCTGGGATTACAGGCGTGCGCCACCACGCCCGGCAATTATGGCATTTTATAACAGTCTTTATTTTTAGCAGACAAAAATTTATAATAGTTTACAGATTTTAATTATTGCACATGCTTGGGACAGATAAAACTGTCAGTCATGATTTCACCTTAATGTACTGGCCTAAACTATTATTTTGTATCCTGTGGTGTGAGAACTGAAAAAATGCATAGGAGGAGTTGGAGTCACTTGTGCCTAGATGAAACAAAGCATTAGTCCTTCCTACCAAAATCTGTGCTCTTTGTATTTTGTATTTTTATGATGCAGTTATGAACATTCTTAGTGGTGGTGTTATGTGTGAAAGAATATTAGGGCAAATTGGTCAGTTAACATCTAATTTGTACAGAATTTTTTTTCCCCCCTATATTTAGGACAGGGTCTACAGAGTCTAACTCGGTAGGGTCTCACTACATAGATAGGACTCTACTGAGTCTCCTGTTTTCAGCCTGTCCCAAATGCCTATATTACAAGCTCGTGCCACCATGCCCAATCTCAATCACTCTCTCACAGTTTGCTGCAGGGGCGGGTCCCACATGATATGCATGGTGTCAACCCCAGCCACTGTTCTCTGCTTAAGCAGGCTTTTTTTTTTTTTTTTTTTTTTTTTTTGCAGGACCCAGGTTTGAACTCATAACCTTGTACTTGCCAGGCAGGCACTTGTGCCACAGAACTATCTCCACAGCCCCTAAGCAGGCACTTTAATCTGCTGAGCTATCTGGCCAGCCCAGAAAAGATTTGAATTAGCATATGCAGGTTGAGATTTTACTTATTAATAGGGAATTCATTTTAATACTTTATGTAAGAGCAAATTTTTATGGTAGTAGGAATTGAACTCATGACCTTGGGCTTACTAGGTAGGCACTGTGCCCCCGAGCTATATCCCTGACAGTTGGCAAATTTTTATTTATTATTTTTTAATGTTATTATTTTTTAAAATGTGTTTGGTACAGGGTCTCACTGCGCAACTCAGACATAGTGATCCTCCTGTTTTCAGCCTCTCCAGCACTAGGATTGCAAGCATGCACAATCACACCCATTTTTGGTTGCTGGCTCAGTGTGCCTGGGGGCAGGGCCAGCAGGGCCTGTGGTACTGGGGATCAAACCCTGGTCCCTGCACTTGCCTAGGTACGCGCTTATTCCATTGAGCTATCTTGTTGGCCCTCAAATTTTTAAGTGCCCCCCCCTTTTAAAGAATGTAATTTGTAATTAGACATGAAAGAAATATTTTCTGAAGAAATTAATAAAATTTATTTTTTGTCTTAATTTTAAATTTGTTCTCTAGATGTCTTTGAAGATTTCATTTCTCCTACCACTGCTGCCCAGACACTTTTGTTCACAGCCTGTAGTAAGAGGAAAGAGGTTAGTTAATGTGCAGCTAACTCTTGAAATACTACTTAAAATCTGTTGAGCTATTCCCACCATGTGTTTGTGTGTGTTTTAACACATTTCCATAGATATTATACTTTATGACATTTCCACTAAGAATATGGGATAGTATTCCATTCCAGTATTTTGGGTATCAATGGACTGGTCAGGAATATTACTTGAAAATAGCTATTATAAAAATAATGGCATTCATCTGCATTTTGGGTACTTTCATATGATTAGCAATTAGGCAAATACTGAATGTATTTACTACTCCTAAATACAGCATTCCTCACCTAACGTCTGATGTGAAAGTAATATTTTAAAAATATTACCATGCATGTATAATATCCTGAACTTGGCTTTTATCCAAACACAGCATTAGGTTTGTTTTTTCTAAGAAAGCATAATAATTGATAAGATATTAGAAATGGTAGAAATTTAGAAGTCCAAGATCAGAAGTATTCAACTATGGAGCCAGGTGTGGTGGCGCATGCCTGCAATCCCAGCATTCGGGAGGCTGAGGCAGGAGGATCGGTGTGAGTTTGAGACCAGCCTGGGCTACACAAGTGAGCTCAAGGCCAGCCTGAACTGCACAGTGAGACCCTATCTCAAAAAGACAAAAAAAAGTATTCAGCCATGAGTTTTATATTACACACTGCTATCCTTAATGTAGTTGCTCAGATTGCATATATCAGCATACAGTCAGTAAAGATAGAAATTCTGAACATTGACTGTTATTTTCAGAAAACTGAAATTATGCATATAGTCATCTTTTCTCCTTTCTCTCATTGTTCAATTCTTAAGTTCAGTTTCTTTCCATTTCTATTATACCTTTCAGATTTTATTTGTTCTGTCAGATTTTTACACTAGGGTGACACATTTGTTTATATACTCAGTTTTAAATGTTAGTCATGTGATTTATTGTTAACTTCTTTATAAGGAGTGTTGGGGTATTCATAAAGTGTTACTAATCTTCTAATTTAGGTACTGCAGAAGACAATGGGATTTTGTTACCAGATTCTTACAGAACCAAATGCAGATCCTCGAAAAAAAGATGGAGCCTTGCATATGATTGGCTCTTTAGCTGAAATACTTCTGAAGGTATTTCTTCTTTTGTAAATATGTACCGCAATTAACAGTTTTATTGAGATACAGTGCACATACAATACAAATTCTCCATTTAAATTATACAACTCAGTGGTATTGAGATATTCACAGAACTATACAATATTGAATTGGGGAATGTTTTCATCATCTGGAAAGAAACCCTGGACTCATTAGTATGCACTACTCTGAAACCTTGTAAGCCATGGTTACCTATAATCTGTGTTTGTCTTTGGATTTTTTCTGGATATAAAAGTGGAGTGATACAAGTGTGGCTTGATGGAACACATTTGTTATTCCAGCACTCTAGGAGGCTGAGGCAGAAAGATAGTAAGTTGGACTGCAGTTTGGTAGCTGTGATGAGATCCTGTCTCTGAAAATAAAAGGTTGGGTATATATAGCTCAGTTGAAGGTCTTGGGTTCAGTCCCCAAGTGTTTTTTTGGGGGGGGTGGCAAGGGGAGCTGTTAATCACAATATATGATCTTTTCTGAGTGGGTTCTTCGTGGTATGCTATTCCCAAGGTTTATCATGTCATACTGTGTCAGTATTTACCCCAAATTCCAGTACTGGGGATTGAATCCCGGAGCCTTCCTTGTCTTTTTTTTTTTTTGAGACAGGGTCTTGCTATGCAGTTCATGCTCACTTTTGTAGCCCAGGCTGGTCTTGAACTTGCACAGATCCTCCTGCCTCAGCCTCCCAAATGCTGGGATTACAGGCGTGCACCACCACACCCGGCTTTGTCTTTTTTTGTTTATTTTTCCTTTATTTTGAAATAGGATCTCAGTAATTTGCTCAGGTCGTGCTCAGAATTGCAATTTATGCCACCATGCCTTGCCTATTCCTTTTATATTTTTACAAGCCTGCTTTTCCACTGAATGACATTTAGTATTTTTTTTTTCTTTCTTTCTTTCTTTTTTTTTTAAGTTATTTTTTTTTTAAGATTTTAAATTTAATTTTATTTTTTTCTTGTTTCAGAACCTTTGTTTATTCACTCATTTTTATGGCTGGCTCAGCCTGCCCCGACGGCAGGGCTGGCGCAGCATGTGGTGCCGGGGATCGAACTGCGGTCCCTAAAGCTGCCCAAGCTTTCTCAAGCAGGCGCTTTAGACCACTGAGCCATCCTGCTGGGCCGGCATTTAGTATTTAACATATTTTCAATCACATCTTCTAAAGATGTTCATGAAACAAAAAAATTTCCAAAACTGCTTTAGGAAGTGGCGAGAATGATATGATCAGCTTCTATGGGTAATTTGTTATTTGTTATTTAGACATTTATACTGTTTCGATGATACCCATCTAGTAATCTAAACTATTGTTTGTATTTTGAGAAGATACAAGGCTTTTTATGAAGTACATATGCAATTTTGTATTTCTTCCAATAGAGTATGAGGATTTTAATTTCTCTACATCCTCGTTACTTATTTATTTGTGTGTGTGTGTGTGTGTGTGTGTAACCAGGGATCAAACTCAGGACCTCACACTTGCCAGGCAGGCACTTGTGCCACTGAGCTATCTCCCTGGCCCCTTCATCACTAATCTTTATTTTCTTTTTATTATAGCTATGCTAGTAATGAGTAGTAGTATCTTACGGTTCTGCTTTCCATCTATTTCCCTGATGGCTGATGATAATGAAAATTTTTCTATGTGCTTATTGGCCATTTATGGTATTTCCTTTGGAGAAATGTCTATTCAGATTGTATGTCCATTTTGAATCTGTTATCTTTTTTATTGTCAAATGCTCATAGATCTTTGTATATTCAAGATAGTAGACCTATTTCATATGTATGAGTTGCAAATCTTTTCTGGTTTTCCTTTTTTTTCCCTTTTGGTGGTACTGTGGGTTATGACTAGAGAAGCATTTTTTTTTTTTTTTTTTTGGTGGGACTGGGGTTCAAACTCACGACCTTGCACTTGCCAGGCAGGCACTTGTGCCACGGAGCTATCTCCCCAGCCCCCTAGAGAAGCATTTTAAACCTTTACATTGAGCTAACCTTACTGAGTTTTCTCTTGAACAATTGATCTTTAAGGGAGTTTTTAAACATTGATATAATAGTTTTTAGGGCCAGGCAGATAGTTCAGTGGAATAAGTGCTTGTCTGGCAAACACAAGGTCCTGAGTTCAATCCCTCATACCACCAAAAAAAAGGCAAACAAAACATAAGCAAATAATTTTTAGCTTAGGCACGTCATTTTTTGTCATAAAAGTTTTTTAACAAAGAATGAGTCAGATAGTTTGTTAAGAAATAGCCACTTGGAAAAAAAAAAAAAAAGAAATAGCCACTTGATTATTTATTATAATATATATTGTGCTTCATGAGTAAAATCACACACTTAGGTTTTGTTTGTTTGTTTGTTTGTCTTTTTGAGACAGGGTCTCATGCAGTTCAGGCTGGCCTTGAGCTCACTTTTATAGCTCAGGCTGGTCTTCAACTCACACAGATCCTTCTGCCTCAGCCTCATAAGATTTTTCATTGATGTACTTTTTTTTTTTTTTTTTTTTCTGGCGAAACTGGGACTGAACTCAGGCCCTTGTGCACCCATTCATATTTAATTGCTATGCCTCCGCTTTGTAAATTTGGTTCAGTTTCTAATGTTCCTAAATAATGTAATTTTGTAAATTTTAATTTTAGTTTTTGTCTTTTTGAGTTTGCTATGCAATCCTTGTTGGCCTTGAATTCACTTTGTAGCCCAGGCTGATTTTATAATCCTGCTGTCTCAGCCTCCCCAGTGCTAGGATTATAAACATATACCACCACACCTAGCCTATAAATGTGCAATTTAAGAAACTTTTCTAGCTATCCTACTTGCTAATTTTTTTCCCCGTCTTTTTGAGACAGGGTCTCACTATGCAGTTCAGGCTGGCCTTAAGCTTACTTCTGTCGCCCAGGCTGCTCTTGAACCCATACCATCCTCCTTCCTCAGCCTCCCAAGTGCTAGGATTCTGGGTGTTCGCCAGCAGTCCCAACTCTCCTATTTATCAATTTGAAAGTAAGATTTTTTTCTAGCAATGTTAGGTATAGTTACTAACTTCACAAAGACATTTTGTAATATAAATTATTCTTGAAATTCTTATAAGTAGTGGGTCCGGCGGGATGGCTCAGTGGTCTAAAGCACCTGCTTGGGAAAGCTTAGGTGGCTGATTCAGTGACTGCAGTTTGATCACTGTACCACATGCTGCGCCAGCCCTACCTTCGCGGGGCTGGGCTAAGCCGGCCATAAAAATGAGTGAATAAACAAACAAAGGTTCTGAAACAAGAAATTGAATGAATGAATGAATGAATGAATGAACGAATGAATAGAAATTTTTTAAAAAAGAGATTCTTTTTTTTCTTGTTTCAGAACCTTTATTTGTTTATTCACTCATTTTTATGGCCGGCTCAGCCCACCCCGAGGGCAGGGCTGGCGCAGCATGTGGTGCCGGGGATCGAACCTCGGTCCCCGAAGCCACCCAAGCCTTCCCAAGAAGGCGCTTCAGACCACTGAGCCATCCCGCCGGCCCCAAAAAAAGAGATTCTTATAAGTAGTAAAATTAACAGTTCAGCCAGCTATTCAGAAGAGTGATTCAGGTGAATCCCAAGTTTCAGTTTAGTTTGGGCACCTTAGCCAGGCGGTTTCAAAAGGGATAAGCAGCGGTCAGGGAGATAGCTCAGTGACACAAGTGCCTGCCTGGCAAGTGCAAGGTCGTGAGTTTGAACCCTCATCCTGCCAAAAAAAAGTGGTAAGCATATAGCTCAGGGCTCTCTAGGTTCAGTCTCCAATCCTGGCAAAGTCATACATACTTCCATAAGTCAGATACCATTTCTGTTTAAATCTGGTATTATTTTGTAGTCAAGTAAGCTGAAAAACATGTATTAGTTATGGAGCCAGGTGTTTAAAGAATCAGAATATTTGCTATGTCATCGTTGATCAGATGGAAATGCAAATGATCTTGGAACTATATCCAAATAGTTGTTTGTTTTTTACAGAAAAAGATCTATAAAGATCAGATGGAATATATGTTGCAGAATCATGTGTTTCCTCTCTTCAGCAGTGAATTAGGCTACATGAGAGCAAGGGTATGTTTTAAAGCTGTATTTTATATATTTTGCATAACTAAATTTTTCATTTAAGACTTCTGTTTAATGTGAATCTTGAAATGGCTGCTGTAACGTGTGCATAGTTTCCGTCTGTGTTTGGTAGCAGTGTCTGTCTGCGTTTTGCATTCAGATCTTGCTATCCACACAAGCATCATGCAGCCAGAGAATAACTTGGGATCATAGTACTGGTCTAGTGTTGTCTTTTTGGACCTATCTACCACTGGCCAGCCTCCAAATTCCCAGACACAGAATTCCAGGAAGAAATTAGCTTGGCAATTTTATTGTAAGATAGCTAACGTTACTGTGTTCTTTAAAAAGGCTTGCTGGGTACTTCACTATTTTTGTGAAGTGAAGTTCAAAAGCGATCAGAATCTACAAACATCATTAGAGCTGACAAGAAGATGTCTGATAGATGATAGAGAAATGCCCGTGAAAGTGGAAGCTGCCATCGCACTCCAGGTGTTGATTAGCAATCAAGAAAAAGGTAAAAAAATTTATGTCAACAATGTCTTGGGGGTGGGGGTCAGTGTCTTGGGCCAGAAAAATAGCTTAGCGAACTAAGTGCCTCATTAGGCAAGCTTGGGGACTGTGGTTCACCCCACTAGCTCACTGAGCCTGAGGCTAAGTGCAGATGTGGTGGCGTGCACTTGTAATCCCAGTGCTGGGGAAGCTGAAAACAGGAGGATCACTATAAGTCTGACCTGTGTAGTGAGACCCTATACAGAAAAAATATCTTTACACATAACAGAAAATTAACATACTGTGTATTTGAAAGTACTTCATGTATGTGATACTGAGAGTGAATTTATAGTCTGGATAGTTAAAAGCTCTGCCACTGACATCATCTGCCGTGCACTTATCTTTTTTGCGGGACTGGGGTTCAAACTCATGACCTTGCACTTGCCAGGCAGGCACTTGTACCATGGAGCCATCCCCCCAGTCCCTGTTTATCTTTTTTGGGGGGTGGGGGGTGGGGAGACCAGGGTTTGAACTAACAACCTTGCACTTGCCAGGCTGGCACTTGTGCCAGAGTGCTATCTCCCTAGCCCCTATTTATCTTTTTTTGAAATAGGGTCACTATGCAGCTCAGGCTGGCCTTGAGTTCATTTGTAGCCCAGGCTGGCTGGTCTCAAATTTGCAGTATCCCCCTGCCTCAATGCAGGCATTACAGGCGTGCACCATCACAAATGGCTGTTCATTCGTTCGTTTGTTCATTCGTTCAGGTAATAACAATTGAACTCAGGACCTTGTACTTCGCTTCAGTGTACTATTTTTAAAAAAAAAAGATTTTTTAAGTGCATATTATATAAGGATTTTTAAAAGATTGGAGTGCCAAAATGTCTTTGCTTTTCTTCCAGCTAAAGAATACATCACACCATTTATCAGACCTGTAATGCAGGCTCTTCTTCATATTATACGAGAAACAGAAAATGATGATCTTACCAATGTAATTCAGAAAATGATCTGTGAATATAGTGAAGAGGTTACTCCTATTGCAGTAGAAATGACACAACATTTGGTATGTGGTTTGTTTGAACCTATGATTTTTTGCAAATATTGTGTTTTATTTTATTGGGGAATAGGGCTGTGATTTAGGGTCTCATTATGGAGTTTAGGCTTGCCTTGAACTCACTTTGTAGCCCAGGCTGGTCTCAAATTCCCTCCAGTCTTCCTTTAGTTTCCTAGTGTATTACCATGCCTGGCAGGAATTTAATTATTCAGTATGTTGCAGCTAATGACTCACAAATGGTTCAGCTTTTGTGTAAAGCAGAAATTTCACAGAGCTTACTGCAAAGTACAACATTAAAACCACTTGACACATACTCAGCTTATTTAATTATCATACGATGCTATGTGAGGATTATTGGTACAGTATTTTATTTTATTTATTTATTTATTTATTTATTTATTTATTTATTTTTGTCTTTTTGAGACAGGGTCTCGCTATGCAGTTGAGGCTGGCCTTGAGCTCACTTTTGTAGCCCAGGCTGGTCTCGAACTCGCACCAATCCTCCTGCCTCAGCCTCCCAAGTGCTGGGATTACAGGCGTGAGCCACCACACCCGGCCAGTATTTTATTTTATTTTTAAAATTTTTTTATTTATTTTTTTTCTTGTTTGGGAACCTTTGTTTATTCACTCATTTCTATGGCCGGCTCTGCCTGCCCTGAGGGCAGGGCTGGCGCAGCATGTGGTGCCAGGGATCGAACAGCAGTCCCTGAAGCCACCCAAGCTTTCCCAAGCAGGGCCTTTAGACCACTGAGCCATCCCACCAGGCCCCGGGTACAGTATTTTATAAGAAGAAAATACAAGATAAGAATTTGTCTAAGGTAGATTTGTTGGACCTGGGATTCATACTTCTGGGGTTTTATTTTTTTGTTTGTTTTGTTTTTGTTTTTGGTATGGTACTGGGGATCAAACTTGGAACCTTATGATTGCCAGCCAGCTGCTTATTCCATTGAGCTATATCCCCACCCAAATCTTAAATCTTCATAATGTATGTTCTTAACTTCCTTAAGCAAGCTATAGTGTCATTGTAGATCCACAGAATATTCAAAATAATAGACTCAGGTTTTTGGGTTTTTTGGTGGTTTTGTTACTTTCGATCAGATTTTATTGGTTATTTCAGACATAACGACCACAGTCGTCATAGAGAACCTACACACATACATGACAACTTGTCTCTTTCCTTCCTACCATTCCCTTCCCCTCCCCTCAACCCTTCTACTTCTCCTGATCGAAAGCCCTGCTTCTGTATTCTCTCCCCTCTCATTTTTTCCTTTCTTCTCGAACCCTTCCTCCTCATCCCTCCCTGGTTTCCTTCTCTATCCAAACATTTTCCTCCCATTTCACAATTCTTACACACTTTAGTCCTTATTTACACTTTCAGTTATACTAGAAAACAGTGGAGTATTTATACATGTATATCTGACGTATTTCCCTTAAGAGTTTGCTCTCACCCATTTACTTAGAAATGTGTCAGGCTTATCCGTCCATATGACAGAGTAGTACTCCATTATATGAAAAAACATCTTTGTAATCCATTAGCCAGTCAATGGCCATTTTTGGGTAATTTACAAGATTTGGCTATTTACTATGTCACTATAAACACGGTTGTGCATATATCATTATGGTATGATGCTTTGTATTCTTTCAGGGAGATAACCAAATTAGTCCTACCTCTAGGGTTTTTTTTGTTTTGTTTTGTTTTTTTCTTTTTTCTTGTATTTTAGGAAAGGGTCTACAGGGTGTTCCAGGTATCAGTATTAGATGAGACTCACAGTGATCTGCCTGTTTACAGCCTCCCAAGAGCTTGGATTACATTTAGGTTTGCTCTTGCCTCAGCCTCCTCAGTGATCAGATTATAGGCATACACCATGATGCCTGGTTATGTTATTGCTTTGAAAACAATACTCATGAAGTTTAGGCTTACCTTGAACTTAGTATAGAGGCGAAGATGGCCTGAAACTCACAGTGATCCTCAGTCCTCAGCCTCTGGGGTACTGGAATTATAGGTGAGCAACAGTATGCCAAGCTTATGATTTAGTTTTATAAAATAAATCAACAATCTTCTTGGTGATTAAATATACTTGTATCTGAGCATTGTCACATGTCCAGTCAGTAATTGTGTTTATTTGTGTATTTTTGTGTGTGTGTGTG
>PVJA010028833.1:0-11435 GCA_004027025.1 Myocastor coypus | reverse complement strand
AAAATATTTATCATAGGGGCTAGGGAGATAGCTCTGTGGCACAAGTGCCTGCCTGGTAAGTGCAAGGTCGTGAGTTTGAACTCTGGTCCCACCCCGCAAAAAATATTCATAATAGTTCTGTTGTTTTTGAGACATAGATTTGCTATGTTGTGCAGGCTGGCCTTGCATGCATTGTTCACCCACATTGGCCTCTTAACTTGGCAGCCCTCCTGCCTCAGCTTCCTCTGAGTGCTGAGATTATTTACATGTGCCACCATGCCTGGTTTACTCACAGTATTAAATACATTCTGTGTCTCATTTAGTCCTCACAGTATCTTGTAAAATTGAAATTCTCCAAGTTATCTGTCAGGAGAGAGATCAAGCTGGGCATGTTGGTGCATGCCTATAATCCTAGCTAGCACTTGGAGGTTAGGAAGGAGGATTTCTGTGAGTTTGAGGCCAGCCTTGGCAACAAAGTGAGTTCAAAGCCTAACTGTAGTACGTAGCAAGACCCTACCTCAAAAAAAGATAAGGCATAGGCCAGTGAGATGGCTCAGTAGTCTAAAGCATCTGCCTAGGAAAGTTTAGGCAAGCACAGGGACTGCGGCTTGATCCCTGGCACCACATGCTGTTCCAGCTCCACCCCCAGGGTAGGCTGAGCTGGCCATAATATGAATGAATGGATGAATGAATGGATGGATGTTAGATTCTGTCATAGGATTTTTCTGCGTTGATTGAGATGCCTATGTACCTGTGGTCTTAAAGGAGATTAGACTGTTATTCTCCTTTTGGGTTTTCTGGGTTTACAATCAAGGTATTGCTATCTGCCAGGAATGATTCTGGGAGTACTCCTTCCCCTTTGATTTCCTTAAACAGTGTGAGGTTGCCATAACAGAAATAAATAAATGAGATTTAAGAAAAATTTTTTTAAAAAAAATCTTTTTTTAAAGCAAGTGCTAGGGGCTGGGGAGATAGCTCCGAGGCACAAGTGCCTGCTGGGCAAGTGCAAGGTTGTGAGTTCGAACCCTGGTCCCACAAAAAAAAAAAAGCAAGTGCTAGCTTACTTAAGGTCACCCAATGAATGGCAGAGAAAGACCTTTTGATAAGAAAGTCTAAGGTACTTGTTATTAATTAATTAATTAGGAGGCCCTGGTGTGCTGCATGTATTTTTAAAAGTCCTGCTGGGTGTGGTAGTGTAAATTGGAAATCGCACTACTCCAGGTTGAGGTTGGAATATCAGGGGCCAGCCGGGAGAACATAGAGAGATCCTGTCTTACAAAACCAAACAAAAATAAAGTTGGTCAGTTTTGGGCCAAAATATGTTATAATGCTCTGGTGACAAATCACTTTGTTTTCTCTTCACTGTAGGCAATGACATTTAACCAAGTAATCCAGACAGGGCCAGATGAAGAAGGCAGTGACGACAAAGCAGTTACGGCCATGGGAATTCTTAATACGATTGATACACTTCTTAGTGTAGTTGAAGATCATAAAGAGGTAAAAAAAAAACAACAAAAAAAAAGGATTCTCTGTTGCATAGGTTTTAACATCATTTTTACATTGATTTTTACAGGGCTTTGGTTTGATGACTGTGTGATCATCTCACACCGATTGTATTATTTTCATTTTTTTTCTTTTGCTTTAGCATAAATTCTTAGTTTTAATGTGCTAGGAAATGGAATGGGATGCAGGTATGTGTTTGCCTTCTGTTTATGCCGGGGCTCAGATTTTGGTTTTGTAATAATCTGTTTTTCAAATGCAGAAGTATAGTCGTCTTTAGGTAAGCATATTATTGCTAATTTTCTTTCTTTCTTTTTTTTTTTTTTTTTAGAATTTTATTTTATTTTTTCTTGTTTCAGAACTTTTTTGTTTGCTTGCTTGCTTATTTATTTATTTATTTATTTATTTTCATGGCCAGCTCAGCCTGCCTGAGGGCAGGGCTGGCGCAGCATGTGGTGCCAGGGATCGAACCGCGGTCCCTGCAGCCACCTAAGCTTTCCTAAACAGGCACTTTAGACCACTGAGCCATCCTGCCGGGCCCCTAGTTTTCATTTTTTTAAAAAAAATTTCACAACATTTGACAAAATAGCAGGGTGTATCAAATTTAAATTACTCTTACAGCTGGGCGTGGTGGTACACACCTGTAATTCCAGCACTTGCCTTTAATCCTAGCACTGGGGCAGGAGGCTGGGGCAAGAGGAACAATATGAGTTTAAGACTAGCCTGGGCTACAAAAGTGAGCTTAAGGCCAGCCTGAACTGCTGTCTCAAAAAGACAATATATGAATCAGTCAATCTCACATGTCAGTTTACTAGCATTGATAGCATCCAAATCATTTTGCAACTGGAGCTTTTGGGGTAGCTCTGTGGTTTCAGTGCTTGTGAGGAAAATCCTAGTCAGGCATAGGGAACACAGTTTGATCCCCACACCCACCCATAACGCAGCCTGAGCCAGCCCCCCAAGAATAAATAAATAAAAATCCTTCTCAAATAATTTTGCAACTATCACTATCGACTTCTTAGAAGGTTTCTTCTTCTTCTTCTTCTTCTTCTTCTTCCTTCTTCCTTCTTCCTTCTTCCTTCTTCCTTCTTCCTTCTTCCTTCTTCTTCTTCTTCTTCTTCTTCTTCTTCTTCTTCTTCTTCTTCTTTTCTTCTTCTTCTTCTTCTTCTTGTCTTTTTGAGACAGGGTTTCAGTATGCAGCTCAGACTGTCCTTGAGCTCACTTTTGTAGTCCAGGCTGGTCTCGAACTCGCACTGATCCTCCTGCCTCAGCCTCCCAAGTGCAGGGATTACAGGCGTGTGCCACCACACCCAGCTTTTCTTCTTTTTCTTTTTTTATTTCCTAGGGACTGGGGTTCAAACTCATGACCTTGCAATTTCAAGGCAGGCACTTGTGCCATGGAGCTATCTCCCTGACCCCCTTTCTTCTTCTCCTCCTCCTCTTCCTCCCCCAACCCCCTCCTCCTCCTCTTCTTCTTCTCTGGAGGTACCAGGGTTTGAACTCACAACCTTGCATTTGCCGGGCAGGCACTTGTGTTATGGAACTTATCTCCATAGCACCTCTTCTTTCTGTCTTTTAGAAAAATAGGAGATTATAATCACAAGTTTTAAAATATTTTTTATTTACTTATTTGTTTAAATTTTTTTATTTTTGTCTTTGAATGAAAGGTTTTTTATTTTTTGTGGTACTGGGGATTGAACTCAGGACCTTGCACTTGTCAGGCAAACACTTATTCTACTGAGCTATCTCCCCAGCCCAGTTATTTTTGTCTTTGAGATAGGTCTCACTATGCAGTTTAGGCTGGCCTTGAGCTTTTTTTTTTTTTTTTTTTTTTTTTGGTGGAACTGGGGATTGAACTCAGGCCCTTGAACTTGCCAGGCAAGTGCTTATTCTACAGAGCTATCTCCCTTGCCTCCTTGAGGCTGGTCTTGAACTTGCACTGATTCTCCTGCCTCAGCCTCCCAAGTGCTGGGATTACAGACCTGTGTGGCCACACCTGGGTAAAATTTTCTTTTCTGTTTTTGCAGTGCCAGGGATTGAACTCAGGACCTTGTACTTGCCAGGCAAGTACTTATTCTACTGAGCTACTTCTCTGGCTTACAACTTTTTTTAAAAATACTGTTTTTTAAGTTAAATTAATGTTTTTTTTTTCTTTTAACTAAGAATTGATCTCATAACTTCCTGCTTGCCAGGCTGGTGCTGTGCCACTGAGCTATATCTCCAGCCCCATAAGTTGAATTTAAAGCATATAGAAAAAAATAAAGAACAGAGAAAACTATAACTACTGTAGTATCATTTTTTTTTTTTTTTTTTTTTTTTTTTTGTGGGACCAGGGTTCGAACTCACGACCTTGCACTTGCCCAGCAGGCACTTGTGCCTCGGAGCTATCTCCCCAGCCCCTGTAGTATCATTTTCATTTCCTTTTTTTCTTCCCTCCTTCCCTCCCATCCAGCCAGCCATCTAGCCATCCACCCGCCCATCCTATATTGGAGATTGAACCCAGGGCTTTCACACTGAGCTGCATCCTTAGCAGACTTTTTTTATTGAGTCAGTTGTCTCACTAGATTGCTAAATTGGTCAGAGTGGGTTTCAGTTTTATCCATCAGCCTCCCAGAATGCTAACATTACATATGTCACTGGCTTTTTTATTTCCTTTAGATTTCATCTCCAGTAGAAAACCAACTTTAGGGGCCCAGGAGGATGGCTCAGTGGTCCAAAGTGCCTGCTTAGGAAAGCTTGGGCGGCTGTAGGGACTGCGTTTCGATCCTTGGCACCACATGTTGCACCAGCCTTGCCCTCAGGGCAGGCTGAGCCGGCCAAAAAATAAACAAACAAAAGTTCTGAAACAAGAAAAAAATAAAATAATTCTTTAAAAAAAAAAAAAAAAAAGAAAGCCAACTTCAGATCATTTCTTGTGTGTATGTGGTGCTGGGGGCTGAACACAAGTCTCCATGCTATGCAAGTGTTCCATTGCACACCCCCTCCCCAATAAGCAGATAAATGCAGTGAAATCCTTCAGAAGATGACTACTTCTTAACTACTATCTAGTTTCCTTTCTTCCCCTAGAAGTAAACACTGTCATGAGCTTAGTGTTAATTTCATCAGATATGCTCATAATGGTACTTTATATGTTTTCCATCCATGAGTCATCGGCTTTTTTTGTCATATGTTTGGATATCTGCAAGTTTGTTTTGTGTTTTTTTTTTAAGTTAAATATTTTTTAAATTCTGTATTATAATTGGAAATTAAGCAGAAGCCATGATAATGATTAACAAAATATTTTAAACAGTTGAAAGGTGGACAATATGCTATGTATTTGAAATGGGTATTTACCTCTATATTTGATTGGTAGGTTAAAAATCCTACTCACATTTTCACCCTTATTATCCTGTTGAAAAAAAATAACTTGTTGACCTTCACACCTGATTTAGGCTACAATTAAGGAATTTATATTTCTCATTTATCTTGACTTATTTACGGCCTGCGTTCACATGCTGTGGTGCACTGTAAGTTTGAGTTATATTTTACATTATTTTAGTAATTAACTCAGCCGGGCGTGGTGGCTCACGCCTGTAATCCCAGCACTCGGGAGGCTGAGGCAGAAGGATCGGTGCGAGTTCGAGACCAGCCTGGGCTACAAAAGTGAGCTCAAGGCCAGCCTGAACTGCATAGTGAGACTCTGTCTCAAAAAAGACAAAAAAAAAAAAAAAAAAGTAATTAACTCAATTCCATATAATTTTTTTTTTTTTTTTTCTTTTAGATAACCCAGCAGCTTGAGGGAATCTGCTTACAGGTCATTGGCACTGTTTTACAACAGCATGTCTTAGGTATTACTTAGGTATTACTTCTGATTGTGCTAAGAATTGAGTGGTTTCACCTGAGCAAACATTTTCCTAACTTTTCTCTGTGCTCTCTTGGAAGAATTCTATGAAGAGATCTTCTCATTGGCACATAGCTTGACATGTCAGCAAGTGTCTCCGCAGATGTGGCAGCTGCTTCCTCTTGTATTTGAGGTCTTCCAGCAGGATGGCTTTGATTACTTTACAGGTCCGTCAGATCAGCCTGCAAAGTACCCAGAATGCCCCCTCCAGTTTTAAATCGTTGTATCTTAACCCTGAACATACACTTTGTAATGCTCAGAGGTGACAAGTATGATTGATTTCTTTTACATATATGTCTGGATTCAGTTAACATGTAATTCTGTAAATAAGTGTGTATAATCTTCACTAAATTCAGAGGAATTCGCTTTAATAGGTTTGTATACCTACATTAAAAGTGGAATCATCTTAAAATTGAATGACAGGCACAGTGGTTCATGACTGTTATCCCAGCTCTTGGGAAGCTGAGGCAGGCAGATCATTGCAAGTTCAAGACTAGCCTGGGCTACAAAGTGAGCTCAAGGCCACCGTAAACTGTGTAGTAACACCCAGTCTCAAAGGAATGACCTTAAAAAAAATTTGCCTTTATCTAAGAAAATTTGTCAGAAAATGAAGCATTTATATTAATGTAACTTTTTATTAATATAGATATGATGCCTCTTCTGCATAATTATGTAACAGTGGATACAGACACACTTTTATCTGATACCAAGTATCTTGAAATGATATACAGTATGTGCAAAAAGGTAGGTTATTTTTAGATAATACTAAGTTTCTCCTATAAAATTATGAAGATACCTGAGATTCATATGGCTTGACAGAATTAAGGCCTTTAAAAGTTATAAACAGCTTCAGTTTCTAGGTACCACAGTGATACATGTCTTCCTTCTACCTTCTGGCATTTACTTGGAGTTGTAAATGTTTTGGGTTTTAGTGCCTAGAATTTAATCTAGTTCTCTGGAATCAAAAGGAAGAATTGATATTTTAAAGGATAAGGAATGGATAGAGATATAAAGGAAATAACTCTTTGTAATTTTAGGGAATCTATACAGTAATAATTTGGAAAAAAAAAAAAAAAGAGAGATTGTAAGATCTGAGTGTAGGTTTTGAGAAAATAATCACAAGTACTCTGCCATTTACTGAGAATTCCAATGACAAATGTAGGATGTATGCTACTATCACTGTAGAAATACTCTTTTTTTTTTTTTCTTCGTTTTTTGAGACAGGATCTCATCATGTAGTCCAAGCTGTTCTTGAATTCACAATGTACCCCAGGCCAGTTTTAAAGTTGCTGAGATCCTCCTTCCTCAGGCTCCTAGGTGTTCATACTATATGTGCATGCCATTGTGCCCAGGCAAAAATAATACTATCCATAGTCAGGTGTGGTAGTGCATGTTTGTAATCTCAACTATCTGGAGACTTAGGTAGGACCGTCATCTTGAATTCATGCCTGAACTACATAGTCATACCCTGTCTCAAAAGACAAAATAAGGTGCCAGTGAGATAGGGCTATGCAGGGCTTATAGAGAAGCATTTGTTCTCAACTGGCTGTTGATTCCTCTTTCCATTCCCTCTACGCCAACTCTTTTTTTTTTTTTAAGATTACAGTTAACAATATGTTTCCATTAAGATACTCACTCTCACTGTGTTATTATCCCCCCCCCCCCAATACTGGGGATTTAACTCAATCCCCAGTAGTTCTTACTGCACTGAGCTATCTTCCCAGCCCTTTGTTATATTTTATGAGGAAGTGATAAAAATTTTCCTAGGAACAGCATTTTACATTTTTTTTTATAGCTATTTGTCAGATAACCCTGAGAAAGGTTAGGTGTTTTGGCTTCATGTTTGTATGGGAAATTAGAGGTTGTCAGCCTATTATACTTCAAAATGGCACTTGAATATTAGGTGGCTTTGATCACACAGACCAAGATTCCCCAGGCTAGACTATACCAAAAAGTCAAGTTCCAGATACTAAAATGTACTTCAGTCAAATTTATTCACTGAACATTCCTATAATACTTGTAAGCTAGTGCAAGTGAACCTGTGGCACATGTGCCTCAGCCAAGTGTTTGCTATCACTGAAAGCTCCAAAAGGTTCACCATCACTGCTCTAAGTAATACCAGAGCCTGTATAAAAGAAAAATTATTTCTCTGATACAGTGGTTTCATGAAGGCTTGTTGCAGTTTTTGTTTTGTGTTGATAGGTTCTTACAGGAGTTGCAGGGGAAGATGCAGAGTGTCATGCTGCAAAATTGTTAGAGGTCATCATTCTGCAATGCAAAGGGCGTGGCATCGACCAGGTCAGTAAGGCTAACTTTGGGACAGGATGAGCAGTGGGTTGAACACAGGGCCTGCTTCTTGCTAACCACTGTACCACTAGGTTTCATTCTCAGCCCAAGGCTAACTTAAATTCCTAGTTGAGGCTGTAATTGATCATGTGGTAAAATTCTCTGTGTAATAGCTCAGTGAAGACTTCGTCCATAATTAGATTTCCTAGCAGAATGCCTCAGCAATAAACAAGTCATCTAATGAGCCAAAGCATTTAATTGAGGCAACAGGTAAGTGAGTCTGGGTAGACTAGAATAGTAAGAATTCTTTCTGTCAGTGGCAACCTTGAATTATCTTGCAATCTTTCTTTGTAGTGCATTCCCTTGTTTGTGGAAGCAGCTTTAGAGAGACTGACAAGAGAAGTTAAGACAAGTGAACTCCGAACGATGTGCCTGCAGGTTGCAATTGCAGCTTTGTATTATAATCCCCACCTGCTCCTCAACACCTTAGAAAATCTACGCTTCCCTAATAATGTGGAGCCAGTTACAAATCATTTTATTACACAGTGGCTTAGCGATGTTGACTGTTTCTTGGGGTAAGTGATGTAGATTGTATCTTTGAGAAGAACTTTTTAAAAAACAAAAAAAAAATTAAGAAAATATCACTTTATTTTTAGGCTTCATGACAGGAAAATGTGTGTTCTGGGTCTCTGTGCTCTTATTGATATGGAACAAATACCACAAGTTTTAAATCAGGTTTCTGGACAGATTTTGCCAGCTTTTATCCTTCTGTTTAATGGATTAAAAAGAGCCTATGCCTGTCATGCGGAGCACGAGAACGACAGTGACGAGGATGAGGAGGCAGAGGATGAGGATGAGACAGGTAGGCATTGGGGGAGTGGCCAGAGCATGGTGAGCAGGGCCCTGTCTGTGGTGTAAGCCAAGGGCTGGGCTCTTCCAAGAGAGAAATGTGGTACCTTTACAGCTGAGAGACAGTTATAATGTAGAAAATAAAATGGTTTATGTGAACTGTATCTTATAAACTAGTGCAAATCAGGAGACCAGGTGCATTCAGGGTCGCATGGCCCTGGAATAAACTAGTACATTCAGAAGTACATGGAGCCAGGTGTGGTGTCAGCCAGCACAGGTGATGGTCTCAGCATTGTGGAAGCTGAGACAAGAGGATTGTTGGAAGTTTAAGGCTAGTGTGGGCTATATAGCTCAAAGCTAGCCTGATACATATCAAGACCCTATCTTAAGAAAAGAAGAAAAACGGGGCCCGGCAGGATGGCTCAGTGGTTTAAAGTGCCTGCTTAGGAAAGTTTAGGCAGCTGCAGGGACCACGGTTCGGCACCACATGCTGTGACAGCTCTGCCCTCAGGGCAGGGTGAGTTGGCCATCAAAATAAATAAAAAAACAAAGTTCTGAAATAAGGAAAAAAATAAAATTTAAAAAAGAAAAGAAAAAGAAGTACATGGATAGTAAATTAGGAATAGTTGTAGGACTTTAGTGTTTTAAAAATAGCATTGAATACGCTGGGCACAGTGGTATTTGTCAGCTACTCAGCAGAGTGGAGTGAAAGGATCACTAGAGCCCCCAAGTTTGGCCACAGCCTCGGCAACACAGCAAGACCATATCTCAGAAAAAAAGGCAGAATAAAAGCTATGTATTATTAGAATGCCTAGTATTTTTTTTTTTAAGAATTTTTTTTTATTATTGTTTCAGAACTTTTGTTTGTTTATTTATTTATTTATTTTTATGGCTGGCTCAGTGCCCCCTGAGGGCAGGGCTGGGGCAGCATGTGGTTCCCAGGGATTGAACTGCGTTCCCTGCAGCCGTCCAGGCTTTCCTAAGCAGGCACTTTAGACCACTGAGCCATCCTGCCGGGCCATGCCTAGTATTATAGTTTTGTGAATTGTTAGTTTCCATGTATTTGCTACCAGGACTCATTATGGACTCAGTGATTCTATTTTCAGCCTTTCCAGTTTTGAGATCATAGGCAAGCGCCTGGTCTTCATGGCTGGCTCAATGTGTCCAGGGACAGGGCCAGTGCCAGCACAACATGTGGTGCTGGGGACTGAGCATGGTCCCAAAGCTTGTCTAAGCAGGTGCTTAGTCTGCTGAGCTATCTCACCAGCCCTAAATTGACAGTTTTACATGTCTGAATTTATTGCAGATAAACATCTTGTCATACATTTTGTGCTACAAGATGAAGTTATTTGGATGTTGGCTAATATATTTCACATGTAGACAATAGCCTACAAGAGTATAAATCAGCAATCTGAAAGATTGTAATGGCTTTAAAATAAGATAGTAATGGTCATTTTTGTCTATCATTAATTAATTTAGCCAGCCTAAAAAAGCTTTCACAAAAGGTTCTGTAGGTTTGTTATATTGATCCCTAGACTGAAGCTCTGTGTGTGTGTGTGTGTGTGTGTGTGTGTGTGTGTGTGTGTGTGTGTGTGAACAGTGTTTATTTGGGGTATACTACATACTTAGAAAATACAAAGGGCTAAATCTGCTGTGTGTTCCAGCTTCAAACCTCTAGCATTAAGAATAATTTACAAAGCCGGGCGTGGTGGCTCACTCCTGTAATCCCAGCACTTGGGAGGCTGAGGCAGGAGGATCGCTGCGAGTTCGAGACCAGCCTGGGCTACAAAAGTGAGCTCAAAGCCAGCCTCAACTGCACAGTGAGACCCTGTCTCAAAAAGCCAAAAAAAAAAAAGAAAAGAAAAAAAAAAAGAATAATTTACAAAAAAAAAAAATTTACAGGGCCCAGCGGGATGGCTCAGTGGTCTAAAGTGCCTGCTTAGGAAAGCTTAGGAGGCTGCAGAGGACCGCGGTTCGATCCCCAGCACCACATGCTGCGCCAGCCCTGCCCTCAGGGCAGGCTGAGCCGGCCATAAAAATAAATAAACAAAAGTTCTGAAACAAGGGAAAAATAAATAAATAAATTTCTGCAATAATCCAACTTCTGTACAGGTACCTACTTTCACTCATCCCTAAATCATACTCTACTAAGATGCCTTTCTAAAACAAAGCAAAAGACTGGGCATGGTGGCACACACTTGTAACCCAACACTAAAGAAACTGAGCCAGGAGGCTCACCACGACTATGGGGCCAGCCTGATATACCGAGTTCAAGGTCTTTCTCAACTACATAGTCTTTCTACATAGGTCTTTCTGACCCTGCCTCTAAAGAAATAAATAAGGAGGCCCGGCGGGATGGCTCAGTGGTCTAAAGCGCCTGCTTGGGGAAGCTTGAGTGGTTTCAGGGACCAGGGTTCCATCCCCGGCACCACATGCTGTGCCAGCCCTGCCCTCGGGGCGGGCTGAGCCGGAGATAAAAATGAGTGAATAAACAAACAAAGGTTGTGAAACAAGGAAAAATAAATAAATAAATAATTTTTTTAAAAGGAATAATTTACAGCCAAAGAGATAACTTGGTAGAATAAGTGCTTGCCTGGCAAGCATAGGGTCCTTAATTCAATCCCTGGTACCACAAAAAAAAGGATAATTTACATTGTGTGTGTGTGTGTGTGTGTGTGTGTGTGTGTGTGTGTGTGTGTGTGTGTGTGTCAGAGAGAAGGGGGGAACATCGGGGAACATCTGTAGTCCTACACCTAAGCAGTCTGAGGCAAAAGGCTGGGAATCACTTTGACTAGATTCCATTCTAGGCTAAAAAGTAAGTTCAAGGCCAGCCTGAACTACTTGTACTTTGCAAAGGTGCATCTCAAAACAAAGCCAAGGGCCCGGCGGGATGGCTCAGTGGTCTAAAGCACCTGCTTGGGAAAGCTTGGGCGGCTTCAGG